>RRYC01000023.1:0-35078 GCA_004016185.1 Quambalaria eucalypti
GCAGTTGCAGTCGCAGTCGCAGTCGGAGGCGCTGGAACTTGCCCGACGTGCTCCCTCCCCTGCTCGGCGAAGCTCTCCCCTCCACCGGCGGGAGCCACCAGAGCGGGACTAGGCGTCGTCACCTCCGATCGGGCACTACTGGGCGTTCTACTACCTGCGAAGAGGGCTAGGCCGTTTACGCTCTTACTGCGGCCGTGCCCTTGTGCATGTCCTTGTCCTTGCACTGGGCTCGGCGTATGCGTGAGCGCGTGCGCGTGCGCCTTCTCCCAAGGACTGCCGCCGCCCACGCTAGTGGTGGGGGTCATCCGCCCGCGCAGGGAGGAGAGCCCGCGCTTGAGCTTGCTTCCCGGGCCAGTACCGGGCGTGTGCGTGGGCGTAGGCGTGCAAGGTACAGCGCGGGCGTGTGCGTGGGCGGGGGCGGGGGCGGGGGCGGGGGCGGGGGCATTCTCCTTGTCGCTGGCACTGGCACTGGAGAGGACTTCCATTGCTTGAGCAGCTGCTGCCGCTGGGGAAGTGTGGTACGCCAAACCCTTGCCGAGAGGGTATGGCTGTGGCTGTGGCTTGAGGGAGAGGTTAGAGCGCTGACTTTGAAGCTGAGTGTGACTTGGATGCAGAGGACCTGGCGTGAGGTATACGACGGTGGGGTCCTCGTCCCCGTCGTCGTCGTCGTCGCCGCCGCCGCCGCCGCCGCCGCCGCAGGGACTGGAAGGCGTTTGGGGCTCGTCGGCTGACTCGGAGTACTCGGTGCCGCTCGATGAGGGCAGCAGTGCTGATAGAGAGGGAGCGAGAGGACCATTGATGGAGCTGAGACTTGCGCCGCTGATAGATCGCAAGCTCCCCTCATCGACTTGCCGGTCGTCGTCGTGTTCGTGCTCGTCCCCGTCCTCGTCCTCGCCATCGGCGTCGTACTCGCCTTGGGCGTTGCCGGCGGCTCCCGCGCCGAGCGAGCATTCCTGCTTCGCGGCAGGTCGCGACTCCGCCTCGGCAGGACGCTGTGCCGCGCTGCGCTCCAGCTCAATCAAGCCTTCAAGTCGAATAGCATCAGCCAGCATGCGCTGCCCATCTGCCAGGATTCGTTGCCCTTGGAGCATCCTTCGCTGCGCGTCTGCCCTAAGGGTGTGCACCGCGCGCTCAACCTCATCGATGAACATCTTGCTTGGGGCGTCGCGTTGCATAGGCACGCTCCGCTGCGCCGTAGGGCTGACGGGCTCACGCTGCTCAAAAATAGACGAGAGGTCGTGTTCCCGCGCAGGCCCCGGCGATGCACCTCGGCCCTGCACGATCGTCGGGTCTTCTTCCGCGGCCGCGTCGGTATCCTCGTCCAGAGCGTCGAGATCGTCGTATCCCATGTCCGACGTGTCCTCAAAGAGGCTCGTATCCCCCGCGTGTTCATCGTCTGGCGCAGGCGCGGGTCCGTCGGACGTCAGGTCCGCTGCGGCTGCGGCTGCTGCATCTCCTTCGTAGCTCGCGTCCCCCGTCAGGTCATTACTGATGGAGACGTCTTCCTCGTCCACGTCGTCGTCGGATAGGAAGTAACTCTGCTCTGCAGAAGGCGGAGTATCGCTGTGCTCCACGACGGACCCCTCCTGCTTGAGTTCCTCAATACTCTCCGACGAGTGAGGCCGGGATCCCAGCGCAGGGGAAGACACCAGTCGAGAGGGCACGGGGATGCGCGAACTTGGCGCACCACCCGCACGGGGAAAGTCCGCAAAGGTATCGCTGAACCTGGCGGAGCGTCGCGCGGCGGGTGAGGGTTGCGCCATTGGGTGTGGGGGTACTGGCACGCCACGCAGGCTCGCCGCAGGAGAGCGCTGGGCGAAGTGTGCGTGTGCGTGTGCGTGTGCGAGACGCTTGGTGGCGCTAGGCGGTACATTGATGCGGGCACTGGCATTCTGCAGTGCTCGCTGTCGGGAAGAAGGCTCCGGTGCGCGTCGATGAGGTGATGCCTGCGGAGAATGAGAGGCAAAGCTCGTAAAGGGGCTGCCAATCTGTCGACCGGATGCAGTCGTCTCGTAGCGCAGTGCCGAGGGACGCGCAGGGCTGCGAAAGGGCGCCGCGGGGGGCGACTCGGGGGTCGCGTATCCCGCAGCGGGGCCTTTGGTGGATTCTGCCTGCAGGTAGCTACGCGAGTAGTCGCTGTAGTTGGCTTCCGCCGTGCGACTTGGGAAGGGGTATCGTCGCTCATCGGTGGGCGCGGCCGCGTAGGCGTCCTCGCTCGTCCGGAAACTATCGTCCTCAATCTCCATCTTGGGCGCTTGGTTCTCAATATCGGACGGGTAGTCTGCGCCATCATTCGTAAAGAAGAAGGCGTGCTTCAAGACTTTTTGGAGGTACGCCCGGTGTGGGGCGTAGGACACGATCATGGATCGGCAGAGGTGCTCCAGATGGGGCGGCACGTACTCCTCAATGTCGTCCAGGATCCAGATGTCTTCCTGCGTTCGGCGGAGGTACTCGCACTTGCCTGCCTCTGTATTGAAGTTTTCGCCATCGCGTTCGAAGGGTGTGCGGCCCGTGGCCATCTCAAAGAAGGCGCTGAGCAGCAAGAAGCCAGGAAGAAACATGGAGTCAGTCTCGGCGCAGGACACATGAGCGTGTGAGTGGGCGGACTACACTCACACGCCTAGAGCCCACACGTCGCTGAGGCGCTCGTCGTGGTCCTCGCCCAGGGCTCTTTCGGGACTGAGGTACTCGGTGGTGCCCCACCGTTCCTTTGTCCTGAAACAGTCTGGCTTCCACTGCTTGGACAAGTGCGAAGTCGCGAACCCGAAATCTGTGGTGGCAGACAAAGGTTGGCCCCACGATGTTCAGCGCTGGCTCCTGACATGATGCCTGAGTACATACCTAGCCGCGAATGACACTCACCAATCACGACGGGTTCGCCGAGCTCGACCTCGTGGCTTCGGTCGATGACGATATTGGCGAGTTTGATGTCGTTGTGAGTAATGTAGTTCTCGTGCAGCCACAGCACGGCGCCGGCAAGCTTCTCAAAGTATACCTTGCAATGCGACAGCGGCAGGCAGACCTTCATTTGCTGGTCGTAGAGCGGCATGACCAGACAGCTGCGCTGCTCTGTCTGGATCAGTCTGTCGAACTTGATGACATTTGCATTCCACAGTGTGTGCGACGGGATGGTACACAGAAGCTGAGCAAAGGGAGATTACCAACCTTGTCAGTCGCCGCGGGTAAGCGTGTCCGGACGGCGTCTCGGCCACTCACCTTGAACTCGCCCTCCAGTCGGTCGAAGCGCTGTTGAGCGGCATACTGGTCTGAGCCTGGACGAGGTTTTGGCGCTACTTTGACAGCCTTGACGGAACCATCTGGGAAAGTTGTCTCGTAGACTTTGGCCCAATTGCCAGAGCCGAGCAGGCGTCCGAACTCGTAATTGGCCAGCAACTGCGGTGTGTAGGGCGGAGATCAAGATCTAAGTGTGAGTAACCGTATGCGTCCATCTCATGGCGCCCCCGTACGCACATTCGCTTCGGACTTGCTGACGATTCGGTTGTCTTTGACCAAGGGGAGCTTGAAAGACGCGACATTACGCCTTACGACTGGCGCAACCGTCCCGTCAATGACGGTAGGTGTCGCTGGAGTACCAGGCTGGTGTCTCGCGGGAAGCACCTTGTGCACAGTTGCCTGGCCGCCGCCGACGAGCTTTTCGACGGCGCGGACACTTGCGGTAGGCTCGGTGCCGCAAGCGTGGACGAGGCGGCCCTTGGGCGTGTTGCCAGAGGAGTGCGGGTTGGTGTATGGTGGCGTCCTCAAGTGCGGAGGCGTCTTGACTGCGAGGAACTTGTTTCCTTGGCGCATGCGGTCCATGGCGACCACTGGGGAGGGCATCGTGGACGGTATCGTCGAGTGAGAGCGGAGTAGAGTCAAGCTTGTGGAATGCAGGAGCAGAATGACTGCTCGACGAAGCTTCGGGGTGGGGGAAGGGTATCGTCAGTTCTGCCGGGGATATGGGGAATAGGCTGATGGCGAGGGGGCTGCGAGGGTATAGTGGGGATAGGTTGAGACGACGAAGGGGGGAACTCTTCTCCACCCACCCTGTCTCTCTCCTTAAGTGTGCACTCGGGCCACTGTACTCTGGCTGGCGGCCGTGCGTGGGGGGCGTCAAGCGTCGACGATGCCACAACCTCATCCTCTGAAGTTCAAAACAAACACGTCTCCCGAATGAAGAAGAAACAAAGGACGCGACCGAGGACGTGATCCCCAATAAGCTTTGCGACGCGTCGCCGTCGCGTCTGGTGTGGGAGCAAACCAGGCGGCTGGCCGTGATGCTTGCACACTCCTCAATCACGGCTGGGCGGGCGGGCGGGCTGGTTGACTGGTTCAGTGGTTGTGACGGCAGGGAAGTGGGGCGCCAGCCTTTGATGCCAGGAAGTGGGCGGGTGTGATCCGCGAGGAGGCGCGGCCAGGCCCACGCTCTCGACTGGTATAAGGTATCACACCCGTGATGGTTTGCAACATCTACCATACCACGGCGGTACTTTACTCTACCAGGGGCAGTGCCCTCGGGGGATGTGATCTGCCATTGAGGTACATAGAGGCGGAATCAACTTGGTTTGCTTGCAAGTGGGACGAAGTCAAGGTGCAAAGGGTCCTCGATGCCGAGCATATAGCGAGAGGGCTGGCCGCTTGCCAGGCGCAAGGAAGGACTCGCCCTTGTTTCGAAGTGCACAGCTTTCTGCTTCCAATGATGGGCGATGCCGCAGTAAGACTTTTGAGGACTGCTTGCATGGAGTAACCTACTCCCCATTAGGAACGCAAGCAGCTCACCGTCGGCATACATAGACGGCTTTGAAGTCGGGCCGCGAGCTGCGGCCGCTTAGAGTCGGGCACGCGTGGGACTCTACGTTGGCACTTGTGCATCGGGATATTGGCGGCCAAGTTGTGTAAGGTATTGAGGCATCGTGCTTTGAGCGGGCAAGAAGCTGCAAGGCAGTGACACGCACTGACCTATCGGCCCCCTCCCGCTCAAGCCGTACCCTCTCTGCTGGCATGGTTGATGGGACGACGGCCACGACGGGCAATCGGGCTCTTACCCTTGAAGCCGCTGAGAGTCACGCGCCTTGCGTGAGAGGTGCGCAAAGATTCAAGAGGAAAGCTGTCGTGGTCGTGGCTCAGTGGTGAAATGATTGCCATTGTCGACTGACTGAATGCTGTGCCCACCCACTACCGACCTCTCAACGGCCAAATCTTGTATTGTACCAAAGTTGCTTCCGCCGCGGCCAAAGCGCCCACGCACCGCACCGCACGCACCGCACCGCACCGCACGGCCTTTGACGCGCGTAGTATGTAGTGCAATGCATTTCGAGGTGGAGACAATGTTCTAGAGAGAGAGAGGGGGGTGGGGGGGGGGGGGCATCGCGTAGCATACAGACACAGACGATGGTCCTTATTCCCCATCCATCCACACCCCTCACCCATATAATTCAGACAGAGTAAACGCCCACCCACATGGCGAGACTCACCGAGCTACCCTCTTCTTTCGCGCCTGCGCCTGCCTCTACCTCGTCCTCGTCCTCTTCTCCACCTGACCGCGCAACTCCAACCACGACCACACCAGCAGAGACAGTCAGCACCAACACCGACCCCATCCCCAACCCCAACCCCACCCTCTCCCAAGCCGATGCCTTGAAGACGCGAGCCAATGCACTCTTTGACCTAAAGCGATATGATGAGGCGATTGGACTGTATGCTGATGCTGTGGCTGCACTGCCGCCGCGGCCTCGGCCTGAGCCTAGTAATGAAGCTGAGGCGGGAGCTGCCAAGGGCCAGCGTGACGAGGGGGAGGAGCAGCGTCAAGGGTGTGAGGGGAATGAGGCAAATCGTGGCGGGAATTCTGACAGCATACACTCTAAGCCACCGCCGCCACCAGAAGACGGCGAGGTGACGGCACTCCGTACAGCCTCTTATGCCAATACCGCGGCGGCGTACCTCAAGATGGAGATGTGGGCGCAGGCTAGAGATGCCGCTAGCGAGGGTGAGTTGCGTCGGTGGGGTGCCGCGGACTTGTGCACAGCCATCGATTCCTTACACTTCTACTGGCACCGCAAATCTACCACAGCCCTGAGGGATACGCCCAACCACCTCAAGGCACTGCATCGCCGCGCACAGGCTACAGAAGCACTTGCGAAGCAGCTCATCGCAAAGCGGCAGTCGGGTCAAGCTCAAGCCTCTGGGGGCCAAGAGGCGCAAGACAACAAGGACGCAGCGTCGTTCCTGCCCCTCGACGACAAGCCCAAGACCACAACTGCTGCTGCCACTGCTACTCCTTCGACCTCCCACTCCCACTCCTTGGAGACGTCCGCCTCATCACTCCTCTCCTCGACCGAATCCGACCTCTCCCAGCTCCTCGCGCACCCCTCGCTCCCGCCCTCGCTCCGCCCTTGCATCCAGACGTCACTGGCCCGCGTCAGGCGCGACCTCGAGGCGGAGAGGGAGCGCGACAAGGAAGAGGTCCTGGGTAAGCTCAAGGATATGGGCGACAAGGTCCTGGGGTGGTTTGGCATGAGCATGGACCAGTTCAAGGTCGATAAAGGACCGGGAGGGGGCATGAATCTTAGGTTTGGGGGGTGAAGTTGGCGATGCAAGGCAGCGCATATACGGTCCGGTAGAGTTATATTCGGATTTCAATAACGGCACGGTAGAGGTACAAACGAATCCCACATGATGACGGGCAACGAAACAAGGCGAAGCGTACACTACGAGAAAGAGAGACACCAAAACACTCCCATCCCACACACGCTACTCAAACCTTTTCCTTCTTGTCCTCGCCCTCGCCCGTCGCGCTGCCACTGCCGCTCCCACCGCCACGGTAGCCGTCGGCAGCCAGAGTCGGCATGCCCGACGACGTGTGGCCATCGATGCCCGCCTCGCCCATGACGCCTCTGCCGTCGGCACCAGCGACGTCGACGTCCTGTGCGGCGTCCTGTGCGCCAATATTGGCGAGGACCATTTCGCGGTGTTCCTTGCGCTTGCGCACGTGCAAGTCTGCGACGCTCCTGCGCACAATGTTGCCCTCAAAGGCGAGGTCGAGGTGCTCCAGCGGCCATCCGCTCGTCTCGGGCAGGAAAAAGGCGGCCCATACGCAGCCGGCGAGGGTGAAGCTCCCAAAGAGGATGAAGGTGCCAAACTTGATCGAGTCGAGCATCGTCGGCGTCGACTTGGCAATGACGAAATTGAAGAGCCACTGCGTCATGGCAGCCAGGCTCATCGAGATGCTGCGCACGTGGTTGGGCGCCACTTCGCTCGAGGTGCTCCACGGCACAGAGGACCAGCCCAGCGAATACCCGATGACAAAGATGTACACGAATGCAATCGTCGCGTAGCCCCACCCGTCGACGGGCGTCCCGTCTGGTCGTACGGCCTGGTAGATGCCGATCCAGTACAGGCCGAATGCCTGGATCAGCCCACCGACGATGAGACACCACTTGCGGCCCCACTGCTCCATTGCAACGAGGAGGAACAGCGCCGTAAACGTCACCTTGCAGATACCGTAGATGCCCGTCGCGAGCAAGCCGGAGCTGCTCCCCGTCACGCCGAGGGACTCAAAGATCTGTGGCGCATAGTAGTTGATGCCATTGGTGCCGGTGAATTGCTGGAAAACCATGAGGATGATGCCTACGCTAACGCGGTAGCTCGTCTTGCTGTCTGTGCCGAATGCGGCCTTGAGCTGGCCCCAAAAGGAGAGGCCCTGCGTGTGCTTCGAGGATGCATCCGCCTCCTGTCGGATATCCGCAAGGGTATCCTGCACGCGTGCGCTGTGCACTGGTTCGCGCAGGATCCTAGCTAGCGCCAGTGCAGCGGCGTGTGCATCGCCCTTGTGCTCTACGAGCCACCGCGGGCTCTCGGGTTGGAAGAGCATGCCGAGCATGAGGAGTACCCCCGGTAGACACTGCATGGCAAAGGGTACGCGCCAGAGGAGGGCATCGTCCTTTGCGTAGCCGCGTACGCTCAGTCCGTAATTGACAAAGAAGCTGACGCACACGCCCGTGACGTTGAGCAGCTGGTACATCCCTGTGAGGCGACCGCGCATACGCCTAGGCGAGCACTCGGCGAGGTACGCCGGGATCGTCGCCGAGCTGAGGCCGACGCCGAAGCCGCCGATGACACGCCCCGCATAGAGCTGTCCCAGCGCGGCAGAGGCGCCCTGACCGTTGAGACGCGGCGTCGTCTGGATGATACTACCGATGAGGAAGATGGCGCCCGCTAGGAAGATGGTAGGCCGCCGACCTAGGCGCTCGGGGAGGTACAGCCCTGCGGCTGCACCAAAGAAGCAGCCGGCTTGAAGGACAGAGACGATGTTGCCCTTGAGCGCGGCGAGGCGCGCAGCATCGTCTTGGTCGGCAAAGCCAAAGTCGATTTGGAAGGCCTTGGTCGTCAAGACGCCGCCGCTACGAGGACGCGAGCGGAGGGAGCGGAGGGAGCGAGAGAGCGGGGCGAGGGATGAAGAAGGGCCAGGTCAGCATACGCGTTCATCTGATCAACCCACTGCACTGCACTGCACTGCACTGCCCGCCGCTACGCCACGCCACGCCACTCGCACTCACATAAGCCCAGTGTCCCAACCGAATGCCAGCCCACCAAAACTAGCACAGAGACCCAAGAGGTAGACTCGCCAGTGGGCGGCAAGGTCCTGAAAGAAGGTTGCGAGTGAGGAGTTCGAAGAGGTCGTCATTGCTGCGTGTGAGGCGGAAGGGGAGGGGGAGAGGGATTGAGACTTGAACAGGAGAGGAGAGGGGAGGGGAGGGAGAGCGTTACGAACCGTGCAGTGTCGTCGTTAAGGTCGTGGAGTGACGTGGGCGTGGGCGTGGGCGTGACGGGGGAGTTATCCAGGGGGGGAAAGTCCAATACCACGGTTGTGGTGGGACGCACACAGTTCCTGGCGAGGAAAGTGCGGGGTAGCGCGTGGTGTGGGTGCTGTGTGGGGTTGGTGTGGGGAAATGTGGGAATCGAAATTGAAAAAATGCGGGGAAGTGAGACCCGGCCGCCTTTTTGTACTCGTACACGTGCTCGTAGTCGGCCAGTTCAGGTCAAGCCAGGTCCATCAACGAGTGCTACCTGCGTCTTCGTCCCGCGTCTTCCAGCGCACCACGCAGTACAGTACAGTATGGCATCGACTTCCCCGCGTCGGTCAGTCGGGCATCGGCAACTACCTTGCCGGAGGACATGGGTGAGCCTGTATCGGCGTCTGTATCTCTGTCTCGCAATGCGTGACTCGCCTCGCCTTGCCTTGCCTCGCCTGACCGCCACCCCGCTTCTAGACCTGACCTGGACGCACGCACCGTCGCGTGTTCCTGGGGCCCCAACGCGGAGGCGGATGCGGATGCGGGGGCGTATGCGTGCGGTGCGGGGGGCTTGGGAGATTCCCGAGCGGAGCGGAGAGGGACGGGGCGGGGCGGGGCGAGGTGAGGCGTGGCGCGAGTGCGAGTGCGAGTGGAACGGAGGGGTTGCGCTGGACTGGACTGGACTGGACTGGACCGGGAGGGGATGGGATGGGATGGGATGGGATGGGGAGGGGAGAAATGCGACGCAGGCACGCAACCCCGTCGCCGTTCTCCGCTTTCTCCGTGTGTGTACGTCTGGCCTACAGTACAGGATAGAACAATCCAACAGGAGGGAAGGGGGGCGTGGTGCGTGCGTGCCTTGCGAAGCAAAGCCTCGCGAGGCAGCGGGACGACACATCCACCCATCCACCCACCCACCCATTACCTTGTTCGCAAGTGATTGCAGTGATCGCTCGCACTCGCACTCTGCCACTCTGCTTGCAGGCATGGGCCATCATGCACCTCCGCTCGACGGCGCAGTGCAGTGCGGGGGAATGTAATGTCTCGTCTCGTCTCGTCTCGTCTCGTCTCGTCGTTGCTCTGCTCATTTGCACTCGGACACGGACTTGCGCTTGCGGGCAATTCAAGTACAAGTACCGTGCAGTACACTCTACACTCTGTACGTGCGTCATCGTTGCGGGCGAGAGAGAGAGAGAGAGAGAGAGAGAGAGAGAGAGAGAGAAGCAGGAGATAGGGACACGGGGCGGGGCACCACACTTGCGGCGGGCCTTTCGCCGAGATTGCCGATGCGGGGCGGCGGCAAAGTGGGGCAGGGCGGGGTGGGGTGGAGTGGGGCAAGGGCAGGGCAAGGGCAGGGGCGGGTGAGCTGAGCTGAGCTGAACTGAACTGAACTGAACTGAACTGAGCTCAATGAGCTCAAGCATCGAAGGAGGAGGAGGAGGAGGAGGAGGAGGGAGAGGACGTCTGTGACTTTCGACTCCACGGCGTACCCACCCACCCGGAGATCAAACCCCACCAATCAATCAATGAATGAATCAAGGGCGCGCGTGTCTTTCCTTGCCCATTTGTGTAGAATACAAGTACTCCGCCCGGGAAAGTCCCACCACCGCACGCAGACCCCGGGGGCGGTCCTCACACCCATTGCTAGGGGCAGGGCAGGGCAGCGCCATCCCGCCTCACCACGACGGTACAGTCTTCTCGTCACATACCAAGAAGGAAGTCACTCCTCACTTGCAGCCACGCGCTTGAGCCTGATCGGACTCCGGGGATAAAGCCCCCGCGTCCCCCCTCGGCGCCTTTTTCGCGCAGTCTTCTCTTGCCCGCCGCCACGCCACGCCACGCGACTGGAGCTGGAACTCCAAGTCGAAGTCGAAGTCGAAGTCGAAGTCGAAGTCGAAGTCGAAGTCGTAGTCGAAGTCGAAGTTGAGCAATGCCGAGACTCGCTCGGTCCAGGCGCTTGGTCCACGCCACGGCACAGCGTACCTCAGCTCAGTTTAGCTCCGCTCTGCAGATGCCGGCAAGATACCTGCCGTGCCGTGAGTATTGTATGTACTGTATTGCACTTAGGTCACGTTTCCCATCCCATCCATTTGAGCCTCAGTCCGCGTATAACGACAACGGTCGGTGATGGACGTCTCGTCTCACCTCGGCGCTCGGCGCTCAGCTAAGGTAGTAGGTCAGGACGGGAGGGCTTAAGTACACCACCGCAGCGCAGTCGAAGAACAAGGATATTGTACTAAGAGCTGAGACCTAGCAGTAGCGCTAGCGGGAGGGGCAAGCTCCCTCGGCGTACCATCGGCCCGACGTCGCCTGAACGCCCGATCTAAAGTACCAGCAGCCGAGGTAAAGGTACCCCAGGTCAAGCTTGTGATGGACTGACTGGATCCTCGTGGGAAAAGGACGTGGGAAAAGGGCGTGCGCCGTGTTGCTCGATGTATCATCTTCTTCCTATCCTACTCTGCATTTGATCCATCATCAAGCGGAACGTACCTACCTTTAGTGGCTGAGCGCAGACCGCCCACGCAAACGCGGCGCGTTATGTAGAGGATTGCCTCGGAGGACAAAGGAAGCCACGCCCCGCCCGCGTCTTACTCGGAGTCATGCCACTCAATCAACGTCGAAGCCCTCCGCCGCCCAAATCCTACCCCTTCTCTCAACATCACCATCATCAAGACGCGCTTCATTGCATTGCATCGCCGGTGCTGATCTCCTCCTCCATGCCCTCATCCACACCATGACGGTACTACCCGTGCCCGCCCCCCTCCCGCTGCCTGCCCATGCCCTGCCAGGCATCTGCGCGCCAATCCATGCATCCA
Organism: Quambalaria eucalypti; assembly: GCA_004016185.1. NCBI lineage: Eukaryota > Fungi > Basidiomycota > Exobasidiomycetes > Microstromatales > Quambalariaceae > Quambalaria > Quambalaria eucalypti. The sequence continues at coordinate 11,606 of RRYC01000023.1, forward strand.
TCTTGACGCTATCCTACGTGGGAGGATTCTACCTCTCCCCAACGGTACGGCAGCTCCCCAAGGATGACCCGCGCGTGATGCGCAGTCGACTCAGGGTCGCCTCGATTGTTACGGCGCTGGGTACAGCCGCTACGGGATGGATCCTTTGGAGAGCGGCGGATGCCGTGCAGCCGCTGGTGAGTGGGGGCGGGACAAAAGATACGCCGGTACTCGACGTCTGACAGAGTCTCCGCTCCCCGCCCCCCGCCCCCACCGACAGCACTGGACGCTACGCTTCCCCCAGACCCTCCTTATGCTTGGCCTCCCGGCGCCCTATACCGTCCCGAGTTTCCTCACTTCCTCTGTCCTTCCGCTCAAGCCTGGTCTTTGGGAGTTTCTGCAAACCCACTTGCTCCCAGCCGTGACGATCCCACTTGCTCTGACTGCGTCCCTCTTTGCGGGACCACTCTATGTTGAATGGCTGGACGACGCCCTGCCCGTGCCGAGTGTGCGGAACTTCTTCTTCATCGAGGATGCACAAGGCAACAAGGACGACGATGGTGCGAGCAAGCCTGCCTTGCGTTGGCGGCTATCCCTAAGAAGGGCCGGGCAGGAAGTACAGCGTGCAAGCAACAAAGTGCGGACGTGGGTGCGCAGCTGGTGGGGACTGCACGGGCTCAGGAACTTCATCGTGGTGAGTCTACAATAGTCGTCTGTCTTCGAGTGGCCGTGCGTGCCGTGTCTCTTCCACCCACATGCTCACAGTCCAATGCGCGCCTATGAATCCTACAGGGCCCCCTGACGGAAGAGTACGTATGGCGCTCCTGTATCCTCTCGATGTCCTACTTCTCTGGAGCAAAGAGGGGTTGGCTCATCTTTGGCACTCCACTGTGGTTTGCCGTAGGTGAGTGTCGTGGTGTGCAACCGCAACCCACCCAATCGGGATTTATTCGACAACGGCTCACAATGGCCTGAATGTGGGGGGTTTGCCTACAATACTTTTGCAGCACATCTCCACCACGCTTGGGAGACGTACAAGTCCCGCGGTCGGACAAGGCAAGCCCTGCAATTCGCCACGCTGCAGTCTACGCTGCAGTTTGCCTACACGACGGTCTTTGGATGGTATGCCAATTTCCTCTTCTTGCGCACTGGTGAGTGCCGCTGTCGGCTATCGGGATGAGCCCTGGAGCCCCCCTGCTGCCACGCCCACGCTGACGCCCACGCCCACGCCCACGCCCTGTGCCGCACCGTCCCGTCGTCGCTGCTTTTACTCGCAGGCTCGATTGTCGCGCCGTTCCTAAGCCACGTCTTCTGTAATATCATGGGCCTTCCAAACCCCGCTGCGGCTGCCCAAGTCTTCCCGCAGCACAAGAGAGGTGAGTAGCTATATACGCAATGGCCGCAATGGCCGCAATGGCATTGTATAGCGAGAAGCTGTAGCGCTGACTGACGCTTGCTATGCCCTTGGCTTCGCCCTCCTCCTCGTCTCCGCCTCCGCCACACAGCCATCTACGCCAGCCACATCCTCGGCATCGCCCTCTTCTCGCATGCACTGATGCCCCTGACCCAGCCAAGTCTGTATGGTGGTAGCGTCTTTTGGCCATGAGAAGTGGTGTGAGCGCATCTTAAGTACATACAGTTGCCGTTGCTTCGAATCGTCGATAATGTCATTGGCAGACCAGCTCCAAAACGGGACTTGTTACTTGTCCTCCCTAATCCGCACAACGGCCTTGCCCCACGTCCTCCTCTGACTGAGGTCCTCCAAACCCTCGGGGAGGGCCTCGAGTCACTTGTAAATCTTCTCAAAGACCGTCGGCTTGATCCTCTTCTGCTCAAACATCTCCAGAACCGCACTCCACGCTTCAGGAATCTTATCCAGCTCATTCTTGGAGTACGCGCGGCAGAGTACACGTCGATGAGGACCTCGTTGTCCTTGGGCTTGGGTGGAGGCGCGTCCTTGAGAAGCTTCAAGGAGAGCTTGGACAGGGGAATGTCCTCGTCGATGGAGTAGCCCTTCATGGCGGTGGGTTGCAAAGTGGAGGGGCGGTGAGGCGGAGGATGAGAGAGTGAAGTCAGGTGAAGGTTAAAGGAATGGCCACGAATTGCGGGCCGTGACGTGATTAAGAAAAGAAAGTAGCGGGCGGGCGTGGAATGCGCTCTTCTTCACGCGCAGACACCCTCGCCTTCCTTGCCCCAACCACCTGCCAACAGGCACCCGGCTTTCAGAAAAGGTGGGGCTCCACCAACTGAACCGGCCCAGCGGGAGGCGGAGGCGGGCGGAACAGCCGGAGCCGAACGGAACGGCACTACAGCACAGACCTCGGACTTTCGGACTTTGAGACCGACGTTGCGTCCATCAGAGGTGCGTGTGGGAAAAAGGACGCATGAAGCACTTCAAGTCGCAGCAGGTGGAGAGACGAGGCCAAGGTCGGTTTGTTGAGCTGTCCCCCCCTCCGAAGTCAGGGCTTCCATCGCCAACTCAACCCCGGTGAGTCACGCCCGGGTGACTCAGTGCACCTTGGCACATGGATGCATCGAAGCAGCAGGACATCCAGGAACGAGCATCAAAGCGCCACAAACCAACTACCCCGACGAGCGCCGTGGTCGGCCAAGATGATCGCAGAGGCATAGACGAGGGCGGTGGTGCAAGCTCCAGGAGGGTGACCACGGTGCCCCAGCGTATCATCATCGCGCTCGACCTCGACGCCTTCTATGTCGCCGCATCCCGCGTCCGCGATCCTTCCCTCAACGGACTCCCCATCGGTATCAAGCAAAAGGGCATCCTGGCCACTGCCTCGTATGAAGCCCGAGCTCGCGGCGTACAGAAGCTTGCCACCGTCAAGGATGCCCTGTCCAAATGCCCCGATCTGATCCTCGTCAATGGAGAGGACCTTTCCTATTTCCGCAAACTGTCCAACCGGATTTGGAGGCTGGTCCGGTCCGTCGTGTGGGGAGAAAAGATTGAGAAGTTGGGATTGGATGAGCTCTTCTGCGATGTTACTGAAATGGTGGAATTCAATCTAGCCTGCGGACAGGGCCAGCAGAGGCAGCAAGGCTCTTCTTCTGGTCATCGTCCTCCCTTCTTCCGCCTTGACCGCCACGACCCGCATATAGGCTTCGAGTACGATGCCGACGCGACCATTGGCCACAATCTGCCCGCAGACGAGCCACACACAGACCAAGAGTCGGCCAATCAAGCCTTCGTAATCGCTTCACACCTCGCTGCTCATCTTCGCGGGCTAATATTGCACCATGTAGGCCTCACGGCCTCGGCGGGCATCGCACATAACAAGCTACTGGCAAAGCTGGCATGTGCCAGGCACAAGCCGGCAGCCCAGACGACTTTTTCTCCAAGATCGCAACAAGACGTCGATGCTTTCCTTGGTCCTTACGAAGTACGCTCGCTCAATGGCTTCGGTGGGTCCATCGTCAACAAGTTGCGAAGCGCCTTGGGCGGGGAAGTCCTCGGCCACGCCGGGACGGAATGGCTCAATGGTGGACTAGGCCCCGATCCCCAAGCCAAGCTTCAGGAGGAGCGCGCCGGAGCTCCACCGGTGGCGCTCTCCGTGGCACTATGCCGCAAGGCCTTTTGGGGGCAAAGCTTCATCGATATGTTTGGGGACAGACTGGGAAGACGCCTGTGGGGCTTGCTCAATGGACGCGACGACGAGGACGTCGTTCCCGCGCCACCATTCCCCTCGCAGATCAGCATAGAGGATACATACAGGAGCCTCAAGGGGCCTGCAGTACAAGAGCAGCTCCACACGCTATCGCTGAGCTTGCTCAGGAGACTCGAGGCGGAGCTCGTAGACGTGGATGAAGAGGATAGCACACACGCCCCTCCTGGAGTATATGCTGTTTTCAACGAGCCCCTTCGTCTGCCTTCGGACGACGCAGCGGGATCTGAGCTTCACCACAGTCTCCGCGGGGCTACCGTCCGCTCTTACGTCGAGAAAGCGATTTCGGAAGCGCACGAGACACCACCGGCCGCTCCCTCCTTGACGTCGCTCCCATCGTACCGGCAGCAGTACCCCTCCTCGAGCAGCTCGTCGGCACGACCGCCACCGCCAGCACGCACGTGGAAGCGCTATCCTCTCAGTGTCCGCCTCAGCCTCCGGCAAGGCTGGAATAATCGCATCTCGAAACAAACGCGCATGCCCGTCGAGATCTTTGACCTGTCATTGCCCATGCAAGATCGGGCAACCGCCCTCGTCATGACGCTCAATGGCCTCCACCGTGCGATGACGCACGCCAACCCACAGTCAGGTCCTGACCGCACGAGTGGCCTGAATCTCCTCAATATCGCTGCGCTGGACTTGGGCCACCGCCGGCCTGATGCTGCGCTGGCCCGCTTTTTCAGCCGCGCAGAGTCTACCCCATCTCACAAGAAGCGACAGGCGCAGAGCCTGGACCTTAAAGTCCTAAAGGACCTTCCTGCTGAGCTTCGTCGCGAGATTGCACTGCAGTACGGACTCGGCGAAGATCAGTGGATGGACGTCGTCGACTCACCAAAAGAGACCACCGGCTCAGAGGTACGGCCTCCCGATGCACATGCAAATGCATCTGAGGTGGGCGCACCGCCGCTTCTGCACGACCCGACCCACAGCCCCACTCCGCCATCGCCATCGCCGTCGCCTCCATGCCTGACTCGCATCATATGCGACAAATGCGGCGCCTTCCAAGAAGCATGGCTACAGCACGACCACGCTATATGGCCCATCCGGGGGTTGCCACCTACATTAGCTGCGAGTCAGGGGCCAGCAGGCGGCGGAGAAGGGAGTCGGGAGTCTGCGTCGCCCGGGCCTGAGCCAGTGGGGGAAGATGGATTTCCGCCGCTGGTTGAGGGCTCAGTCGAGGAATTTGCGCAGGCGTTTGGACCTGTACTTGATTCGGACTAATGATACCATCGTAATGTGGCTTTGCACCAGGTCAACATCCCGAGTGAAAATCTCGCTACTGTGTACATAGCCAGTGATAGATAAATTCTTGGCCGAGCGACCACGTGCGACCGTGGAGACGGCGGAAGCGCACTCATTGAAAAGAGATCAGGGCATGGAAACAGGAACATGAAAAGAAACAGGCAAAGAAAGGCAAAGAGCATGCAGAACGAGTACGGGACTGGGGACCAAGACGAAGAGAGAACATGGTATCATCGCACAAATACACCTGGCTGAGCGTCCGCATCGGGGGTGAGGCGTGAAACGCCACTGAGATGGCAGGCAACACTCTCAGAACTCCGGCACCCTACTGACAACTCTCCGCCCCCCTCCGGCGGTCGCTCTAGTGTTCTTACCCGCTGGCACCTTGCCACGCAGAACCTTCCCGGCCTTCTCCACCACGACATCAACGTCCATATCTTCCTGTCTGTCGTACGACGAGGGCGGTAGCAGATTTGGGTCCAGGAGGTTATTCTTCTCTACCAGGGGACCGCGAGAGCCCGCGGTGGAGATCGAGGTTGAGCGTGAGCCAGGCCGGGCACCCGAGGCCGAGGGGACGCGTGACCGTGTCTGTGTTTGCACCTGAGACGAAGCGGACCGCGAGGGCGGTCGGCTGGAGGGGCCTAGCGCCGTCGGAGCAGCTTTCTGCCGCAGACCAGAGACGGGGGGCCCGTTGCTCGGCGCTGCTACTGCGGCCGAGCCGACCTTGACGGTATCGTCCGAGTCGATGAGGATTTCACCGAGGCTGTCCTCGACTTCTTCCTCTTCGTCTTCGCTGTCATCGCGCTCGGAGCCCGCAATGCCCTCGGACATGCCATCATATCCGCCTTCTCCATCAAGGTGCTTCCCCTCGGCATCGGAATTGAAGCCGTCGCTTCGTCCCGCCAAGCCATTGATATCAATAGTGGCACGACTGTCGTCTGGCAATGTCCCCAGGGAACCGTCAACGTCAGAGGGCGCGAGACTGGCTGCTCGTTCCCCGCGTTGCTGCTGCGACAACAACTTCTGCTGCTTCTGCCCGCCCTGGCCCTGGCCTTGCTGCTGCTGCATCCTCTTCTTGGCAACCAGATGACGGTACTGCTCCAGCGCTTGCGACCTTTGGCCTGGGACGAGCCTCCACGTAGGTACGGTTGTGGGCTCGCGTCTTTGCGGGGTCTGGCCGGTTGGCACGTCGTGGGAATAGTAGTCCTCGAAGTAAGCCCGAGTCTGCGAGCGCATCTTGGCGAGTTCTGAAGACGTCGTCTCGAGGAATCCTAGACCGCTCTCGCGGTGTGCATTGACCGAGGCAGTCGTCGTCGTTGACAGCGAAGACACATTGTCGAGGGTGCTCGAGAGTTGTGAGAGGGCAGCAGCGTGGGAAGAGCCCGCCGTCTGCGTCATCGAGGCAAGGTAGCTTGCCTGCTTCTCGCGCGTTTCATCGGCTTTGGCTCGAGCCTCCTCAGCACGACTTGTCATATCGTGGGCCAAGGTGGAAATCGTTTCGCCACCTTCTGTGAGACTCTTGTCCATTTGTCCAGTCCAGGCGTCCAAACCCTTGGCAACGGTGTCCTCGATGGACTGCAACGACGCGTTGCCTCGCTTCTGATACTTCTTGGCAGTCTCCTCCCTCTCCTGCATCGCCTTGCCGTACGACGTTGCATCCTCCATGATGCTATCCATGCGCTCGGCGTGGCCCGCAACAAAGGATCGTGCGCCCTCTTCGGAAGCAGTGACCCTCGTCTGGACAGAGCCAATCGCTTCTGTCAGGCTTCGATCGCGCTCGTCGGTGTAGCCGACGACGAGGTCCATGATGCTTCTGCCTAGCCGCTCGCGCATCTCGGTAGACTTTTGCCTTTCTTCGACGACGAGGGCGGCCAAGAGCTCGTTTTGCTCGCGCAAAGTTGCAATCTCGCGCTCAGAGGCCTCCTCGGCGTACGTCTTGACTTGTGACAGCTTCTCGGTCTGCTGGGCCAGGTGTGACTGCGTCTGGCGTACCATGTCGCGCACCAGCTCCGGGAAGCGCTGTAGTGCCGTCTTTAGATTGGCAGATGAATTCGCATGCGACTGGCTGACATGGGACTGCAGCTCGGCCCAGTCCTGTCGCAGTTGGGACGAACGTTCCTCGGTGGCCTTTGTCAGGTGTTCCTGTGCCTCCTTGACCATGTCCGCGAATTCAGCCATTACAGAGCCACTCTTGTCTTGCTCTTCGCCGAGATCGCGTGCCGCAGCCTCGAGGGTGGCCAATTTTTCCTTGACATCGCCTTGGCAGCTCTGGAGCTGAGCAGCCTCTCGCTCGTGGAAGGCCTGGAGACGTTCCCCGAGGCCCTTTGTGAAGTCGTCATGCGTGGTTTGAAAGGCGCCGGCCTGGGACTCGAGCTCGGCAGTCATGGCATCGAGAGTGGTGCGGTAGTCGACCACCAGCTTCTGATTGGCCGACTCCACCTTTGACTTTCGCTCGAGTTTTGCAAACAAGCCGCCTAGGTCGCTCTGGTTCTCCTCTGCCTGCTCGCGCAGCCCCGAGGCGATTCTGTCCAGCTTGCGCTCGCTGTTCTTGTACGCCTCGCGCAGCTCCATCTCCTCCTTCAGGGCGACCTGCAGCTCCCTGGCCTGGTCGATGACTACGTCGAGCTCCCGCTTCTTGTCTGCGCATTCGGCCCTGGCCGACTTGACTTCATTGTCACGCTTGAGAAGAAGCTGCATATTCTGCTCGAATTGCTCCTGCAAGCTCGTGCGCTTGCTCTCTGCAACCTCGACGAGTCTGCGAAGCTCCTCTGCGGTATTCTTGCGACTATCGCTTTCGTCTTGCATCTCCTTCCAGCTTTCGTTGCTGATAAAGAAGCCCTCCTTGGTGCGTGCTGCGAGGACATCGCGCTTGAGGCGTTCAATCTCCTTGACGTACTCCATGATGAGACCTGCGCGCGTCATGCGACTGTTCATCTCGGGACGATTGCGAATTGATTTGGCTCGGAGGGCGTAGTCGAGGGTGGACAAAGTCTCTTCCAGGTTGCTCTTCTCCGAGGAGACGGTTGCGATGATGCAAGTCTTTGTCCGCCCGCCGAGGGACTCCTGGAGGAGCCGCGTCAACTTGGACTCGCGATATGGAACGTGACTGCTCTTCTCTACGAGTGCATTGATGACCCTACCCAGAGTCAAAAGGCTCTGATTGATCATGCCTGCTTCTCTCGCGCGCTTGTTTTCGGCGCCCGAGCGACCAATGTTTTCGGAACCAGCCAAGTCGACGAGATTCAGCTTTCCAACACGCAATACGTCTTCGCCTTTGGACGTCGTCTCCTTGGTGTGGACGGTCAGAGTAAAGACGGAGTGCGAGCGACTGGAGTTTTCGTTGCACCTGGTGGCCGCAATCTGCCTCTTGTGACTACCACGCCTGAGAAGCTCTAGACCGTGAGCGGCGTCTCGCATCGGTGTGTCTTCGAGACCTTGGATGACGACGCCCCTGGCCTTGTCATCGTATACTTTGAGGCCGCCCGTGGTGAGTGGAGCGGGCAGGTCGGGAGATAAGAGGTCGCGCAACTCTTCGTTGTAGAGCTCGACAAAGGAGGCGTGGACGGCGTATTCGTTGTTGGAAAGCTCGAGCTGGTGGAAGAGGCGGTATAGCGTGCGCGGGATGATGCCTGCTTCCGAAGAGTAGGTGCCGAGGTTCGAGGTGAGGTCACCTTCCATGGTGTGCGTCTTACCAGTGCCAGTCTGGCCATAGGCAAAGATGGTGCAATTGTATCCACTCAGCACCTCGCTGAGCACTGGAGAGACGACGGCCTGATAGACCATTCCCTGATCTGCCTCGGGCCCAAAGACGTTGTCAAAGTTGTACGTCTTTTCCCTCGGCGCGTCTGCACCGGTCACGAGGGACGAGGAGCTGGGTACACTTGCATAAGAGGAGACGGGTGGGGGCTCCATCTGGACGTGGACCTGGGAGCATCTTGGTCCTGATGTGTTAAGAATGGGGGCCACTGGAGGTGCCTCACCCGGTGCGGCGCCCCTGCGAGGTCGGACGAGGAAGAATCAAGAGTCGCGGCATAAGTGATGATTAGCATATATGCATATGCATGGCGGGACAGCAGCCAATCTGGCGTCAAAACCCACCTTACTCGTACTGCGACTTTGATGTTTGAATCCTCTTCTCCCCTCCTCAGCCCACCGACGGGTGTCGGTTTTGCGCTATTGCTAAGGGTGCTCATCCTCTTTGTCGGTGAGCTGGGGCCAGCGGATGGAACGTCGTGATCAGAGGAGCTGGAGGATGCGTTGAGTCTGGAAGTCTGGGAGGAGGAAATGGAGCGAAGGGAATTGGTTCTGTGGACGGTGGATGCGCCGGGTCCTCTTGAGATGGGCGGTGCGCCTCTTCGAGCTGCCATTACGGAGTCGGCAGTGGGAAGTGAGGAGGGGAAGGCGAGGTGGGGAAGGATGTATGCGCGTGTGCTCGAGACTGTCCACGGAAGTGCAAGGTAAAGGGGGCGTGAAGCGCGTCGGAAACAACTGGCAGTGATGGCGGCAGAGGCAACGGCAACCATTCACCAATCACTTCTTGACTTCTACGTTTGTTGCTTGCTGAATCGCATCCACCCTCTTCACGGACTGTACTGCACTGCACTCACTCTCTCCCTGCCTATGTACCTCCCTCCCTCCATCTCTCACCCGCTCTCCTGGTTCCGCCCTCTGCGTCCCCCCCACGGACCACAACATCAACACTCGCGCCAGGCGCGCAATCGCGACGCGGGCCAGCAGGAAATGGCGCGACAGGTCACGTGCACTGGCAGGCAATGGTCCGATTCGATGTCCTCGGCCGAGGCCGCTTTGGCCTGAGGTTGACCTTGATGGCACTGAATCTTGCTTTCTCTTTCTCCACCTCACCCTTCTGTTCCTCTCCCCCAAACACTTACCAGGCCCTGATCAGAGCCTGCGTCTCCTTTCTTCTGGCTCGGCCCATCTCATGTCCGGCCCTCCACCGCCAGCCACGGGCTCAAACGCCGCCAAACCTCCCCTCGACATCGACTGGGAGCGAGACAGAGAAATGCGCGACGCTCGCCGTCCTCCGGCAGGCCCAGGGCCCCTCGCGGCTGCGGGTCTTCCCTCGAAACCAGTAGGTGCTCAAGCTGGCGATCGGCCTGGTCCTCCTTCCCGTAGAGACAAGGAGCGGGACAGAGAGAGAGACAGGGACGCCCATCACAGGGAAAGGGACAGGGAATGGGAGATGCCGCCACGGGACCGGGATCGCGACAGAGATAGAGATCGCAGGGCACGGGATGTCAAGGACATTGACATCGATTGGGTCAAGGACAGAGAGGACAGAGAGAGGGACAGAGATCGACTCTTCTCGCAAAGAAGAGACAGGAGCCGCAGTCCCATTGCCAGTCGATGGGGGCCCAGAGGTGGTGGCGGTGGTGGTCGTGGTAGGGATCGCAGTCCTCCTGGTCATAGAAGAGGTAAGTAGAGCTTCCCCATTGCGATGTCCGGAAAGCTTTGCAAGTATGCTAATGGCATGCCAATACTTTCCGTCTCATGACCATTTCCACCGTCCTCAGACAATCCCCGCGCACACTCTCGGCGGAGTTCGCCCGGTTTCCCGCGCTCGCCTTCACCTCCCCCCTCCGCCTCAACATCCTCCTCATATCGCCCTGGCCCTCGAGCCTCCTTCCCCGGCCACGACCGCGAACGCGATCGGGGCTACCCACCACGCGACAGACTTGGCGACGCAGATCGCGAGCGCGATCGAGATCGAGCTAGGTCCCGTTCGCCTCGCTCCTTTCCCATACGTCCACCCGGGCGAAGAGCCGAGTCCGTCCGCAGGTCAATATCACCTGGACCTCCCAGGCGCGAACGCTCTCCCCCTCCAGCGGGGGTAGGACACGGAAGAGGACCCCCGACAGGACCCTCTGGATCAGGACCCGGAGGACGCTTCTCTTCTGGTGGAGGACCGACTAGTGCCAACGCGACGCCCTTGCCCGGCTCAACAGGGCCCTTGGCTGGCGTACCCACAGGACCTCGAGGCGCAGCGGGTGGGTTCCCGCCACGCGGGGGTCGAGGGCGGGGCGGCGGCGGCGGAGGTCCTAGGGGTGGTATGATTCCGCGCGGTCCGTCCAGCTTACGCGGCGTAGGAGCGGGAGGCGGGTTTCCTGGCGGCGGCCGCGGATCAGGTCGGGGCGGTGCCATGCTGCGCGGTAGAGGAAGGGGCGGTCTGGCCGGCGCTGCGGGTGGGATCTCGCATGGTACGGGATTGGATGACCCGCCGGCAAGGAGCCTCGCAAGAAAGGTAGACGCTGGAGGCAATGCTGTTATGCCCGACCTCATGCCCCTGTCCCCTGCGGTCAGCGGCAGTGGGGGCAGCGGCCAACCACCTGAAGACGAAGGCGTCGAGGAAGGCGAACGAGAAGAGGGCGAGATGGATGCGTCCGAAGATGGCGGGGAACATTCCAGGTCGCGCCAGCTGAGTGGAGAAGGAGCCACCACCGACACAAACGACCAAGGCTACACCGAAGACGTTGCGCCGTCATCCTCTTCCTCTTCCGCTGTGACGCCTGCTCAACCCTCTGCCGACGGCAGTGGCGGCGGCAAACGCTCCCTTCACCTCGGCCAACTCCCCTCGCGTCAGCCCTTCCTCTCACACCCGCACTCACATCCCCACTCACACCACCACTCCGGCCCCGGCTCGTCCTCTGGCAGCGGGAACAACACGCCCAACACACCTATAGCACCTATGTCCGCGACGAGCACCAGCGCACCGGGCGGCGTCAATCCATACAGTGCGAGTGCGTGGCAACGCTCTGCAAGCATGTCTGGCGCGGCTGGCGGGACGCCCTCCACGCCAGCTACTGCCACTGCCGCCAACGCCAACGCCAACGCCAACGCCAATGCAGCAGCGAAACAGCCCGCCATTCCGACGTATACTGCCGCGCAGTTCCCGCGCAGCGCGCAACCAGAGTGGGACGCCGAGCTGTGGACTCTCTCTGCGCATCGTCTTGCGGGGCTCACGCAGATGCCCACTTCATGGAACTACTACGTCGCTGCTGGGGCCAACACGGGCTCGGCACAAGCGGCGGGCGCGGGCGCAGGTAGCGCCGGAGGGAGCGGCACCGGAGCGCCAGATACGCCTGCATCTGCTTCTATGCCGCTTACACCTGGACTCGCTTCGGGAGGAACGACTTCGAGTGCTGCTGCCGCGGCGGCGTCTCTACGCTCGGCACTGCTGGAACTCAAGGACGCAAGTCTAGAGATGGAGATGAGCAGTTTCAGGCGCGAGGAGCTAGAGCGGAGGCGGGCAGAGTTGGTTTGAGTGGGCGATTGGGAGCAAGAGACGCATGGACCGAGATGCACTGTATCATAGAGACTCAGTAATACCTGCACTGACGCAAATTCAAACACACACCAGTTAGTCAACCGCAGTCGAACGCTCCAATGTAGAGTCCGTGATGAACTTCGCTGAGCTAGTCTGTATTATATCCTACACAGTGTTGACCACCTCACATCCGCTGGGACTAGAACTAAAAACGGGAAAAACAGGCTTGCTGACCGCCTGTACGGGGTATCCTTTTTTTTCTTTCTCCCTCCCTTTTATTCGAGGGATCGCCTGCCTGACTTTACTAGGCAAAGTAGAGGTCAACGATCATCGTCGCTACGCCGAGGATGATCTCCAGCACAATGAGGACAATGACGATGATCTCCAGCCATTCAGAGTGGCTGCTAGTCACTTGGTCCTTGAGCAGCTGCAGCATGTCCTGCAGGACCTCGACGCGTGCATTTAGCAGGTCGATGCGCTGCGGAATCTCGAGGTACGATCTTGCAGCAGAGTAGAGGGGCTCCAGGTCGGGCTGCGCCCAAAATATTTCTGGCGAGTCGACGATGGACCCGACGAGGTGAATGTTCATGCGCAGAATGAAGAGCTGTTGGGGATAACAGGTGGGTGTCAGGTCTCAGACTTGCACGAGGCAGTATGTATGCCATCTCTTGACGCAACTCACATGTCCAATCTGCTTCATGATTTCAGCGGGCGGCATCCCGATCTTGCCAGACTCGGCGATGCTCTGTGGAATGTCCTTTGTCGTGTCAATGGTATTATCAATGACGCCCTCGAAGAAGCTGATCTTGGTCGACTGGGCCAATGCATGCGAGAGGGATAGCTTCGTCATGTAGCTGGAGCCTCGACGCAGAGTGATGACATCGTTGTAGATGCGACTATAGTCGGCGAGGTACCAATTGAGCTCTTCGCTTTCGACGTCTTCGGGAGCGAGGCGCTCGAGCTCAAATTTGCGAATCTCTCTGAGCAGACGCTTCTCCTCTTGCTGCGTCATGCCCCAGATGACGACGGTGCCGTACTCCATGAAGAAGATTTCGGGTATGGCGCCCTTGACGGTAAATCTTTCTCTGCGACGCCGCCTGGCTTCTTCTCGACGCTGCCGCTCCCTCTCGGCCTTGCGAGTTTCCTCTTCTTCCTCCTCCTCTACAAGCGTTGCCGTCGATGATAGGCCATTGGCGTGGCTGTCGGCGTGTTCTGAATCGCCGGTATTTACGCTTCCATCTTCGCGAGAAGCATCTTCGTTGAGTTCCGGAATTCCCAAGAGGTCGCCCGTCTTTGTCGAGTGAGAGGGTGGGGACGACCGGCGATCCTTGGCGGCATAGGACGGACTGAATGCCTGGTGGCCATTCCTGGCTGCGTCGACGAGATCGTAGGTGTACGTAGTGTAGACGCACTCGTCAAAAGTCATGACGTTGGTGCGGTGAGAGTCGGAGCGCGCCTGCAAGAAGCGGGTGAGCTCGCGCATGCGATACGACGTCGCGGTACTGTATGCCGTGACCCTGGGCAAAGTTGCCCTGCCCTTTCGAGTGAGACGACGGGCATCTTTCCTCATGCTCCCTTCAGGGATGTGGGCTAGGCGATTGTATGCTTCGTCCTTGTCACGTGCAAATCGTTTCACACCTTGACCGTCGCCATCTGCATCGTCGTCATCGTCGTCGTCGGAAGACTCGTCCGAGTCGTTTCTCTCCCCGCCAAGTTGGGAAGGTCTGACTGGCGTCACCGCGCTGTTATCCGGTTCCTCGGGCAGGATTTTGAGCTTTCCAGAAGCTTTTGTCGTCCTGGTGGGAGGTGTAAAGGCATTGCGTCCGTGCGAGTGTTTTGTCATGTGAAGCGAGGCGAGGAGGAGGTTAGAAGTGGAAATGGTGAAAAGAGAAAGGCAGCGGTGAGCGACGACTGCCGAAGGTTCAGAGATAGTTGGGGAACTAACGGGGCCGCCGGGACTTTACAGTACTCAGAGGTGCGGGGCGGTGGCGAGTGGGCTCGTGCACAGGCCGTGCTCCTGTGTTGAACGCAGAACAGAGCGGCGTCCTCACTCACCGATTGGGACCAAGGCGCGTCTTGGCGGCCGCCGATGACGTCTGGGCAGGCGGGTTTCCGCCGGCTGCCTGTCTGCGTGGATTCGACATGGTAAAATGTGATTCGATGTGCTATTGTATTAGAACGAGGGGCAAAGGCAGTGATTAGAGGGAGGTTGCCGAGAGTCGCTTGCGTGTGTCGGGTCTGTGTCTGTGTCTGTGTCTGTGCGTACGTGCGTGTGGATGGGGTGGGAGTGTCTGCGTGCGCAAGGTCTGGGTGTGTTTGAGGTTGCGACCGTTGAACTGCGAGACTGTTGCGTAACGGTGTGCGAGACGGTGACGGTGTGCGCGACGTCTGCCGGGATGAGCAGATGATCTGGTGAGGGCGGAGCTAATTCGAGTCGCAGGAGGCGCCTCGCGAGTAGCAGCAAACAGCAACAGCAGTTTCCCGTCGAGAGGGAGAGAGAGAGCCGAGAAGGGCAAGGCGGGAAGGGGCGAGTGAACCTTGACAGCAAGAGAAGAGCGATGAGAGGCGGGCTAGCAAGTCCTTTGACTAACGAGGGCGGGCCGACGGGAATGAATATGAGACCGCTCTGATGGACTGGAGCGCAGAGCAGATTCGGCGACGTGCAGTGAGTGCTGAGATGCGGCGAGGAGCAGAGACGGCAAGATAGTGGTCGTCGAATGAAAGGACGCCTCAGCGTGACGCGGGGCGGGCTTGGGCAGAGAGTGGGCCGGCAGAAATATCGTACCGCACTTGTCTGGCGGGCGTTGCGATGGATGGGGGCTTGAAGCTTCGTCGTCTTCCGTCCGCGTTGCCGCCCGTTGCCGTTACCGTTGTTCGTCTGGATGAACAACAAAGAAGGGGCTTTTGCCAGCAGGGGGATAAAGTGGAGGCGCAAGGGGCTGATTAAGGAGAGGAAGAGCGAGGGGCCAAGCGAGGGCAAGGGCAAAGTGCAAAGTGCGTCTTGGTTGTGTGATGTGCTGTCGTCCACTTGAGACTTCGATGAGTTTGGTGTAGGTCGTTCTTTCCCACAATCCAAGTGACGCTGTGACGCTGGAACTCGTTCACTTTGCGAATGAGCAAGACCGTCCCGCCCTTTGAGTGCAGGCCTGCTTACACGCCCCGTCGCTCAAATTTCCACTCCACGTTTGTACGCTGCTTGCTGTCCTGCCTCCCGATGGTCTGGTGCTGCTGTGGTGGTGCCGCGCTTTTGCTCCTGCCTCCTGCTCTTTGCGTTGCTTTGAACACACTTTCCCCCTTCTTGGCTCGTGGAGGCCGCGGCCAATGCTGTGGGTGTGGCTCTGTGGCTCAGCGCCCGGACCGCCAGTCTGGTTGCCAAGCGTGGCACGCCGCCTCCGCCTCCGCCTGACCTGCTCACCCCTCGGCCGAGAGTCTCGACTCTGGCCCTCGCGCCGCGTCTCGCGATCTTCCATTGGTGAGATTGAGGATGAGGGAGACGCGCTCTCGGTACAGCTACGGGGAGGCCATGGTGTCAATTGTGAACTTGGCACTGCATCCAGCCCATTCTCAATAACCCTTCATCCAGCCAACCAAGGGACTTGCAGACCGCAAAGGAGCTTCGCTTCACCCGCCCCACCCCCGCGACAACCCTCCGCCTCACCTACCAGGGACACCAGCAGCAGCAGGGCTCACTGCCTTCTATTCCATCCATCCACCTAGGCTGCATTGTTCCTGAAACGCAATACCGCGTGTTCTGCGATCTTTCTAGGACGCCGTCCGTGGTCCGGCTCAGCATTACAAGGACCAGGAAACTTCGTCTCTGCCAGAGAACCCAGCGACATGTTCTGCGCCAGTGAGCATCCCAGTAAACGCGCATATATACAACGCTCGCAGACTAAGTCTGACCATGCCACAAATCGGCTCTCATCCTTGTTCGCCCTGCAGTCTCTGGAGATGCGCCTCAGGTGCCCACCATCTCCGTCAAGTCCGGCCTCGTCTTCGAAGGCAGACTAATCCGTAAATATGTCCAGGAGAACGGCAAGGTCAGTACATGCCCAATTGTTCCCAAGCTGATGTGCCGGCTATATGCTGACCATGAAGCCAAATCTCCCTGCGCATATAACCCTGATAGGACCCCATCACAGGTCAAGAACTGAGCGAGCAAGAGCTCGTCGAAGTAAAGACCAGTGAGTAGCAAAGTCCAGAGCTCGTACGCAGGATCACGCCTTGGACGGCGGTCGTCGCTGCTCGCCCGCGCTGCAAATGATGAGAAGCAAAACTCAAAAAACATTATCAACTAGAAGCTGTTGCTGAGCCCTTCGTAGGCGTTGCTTATAAGGTACATCTGATGCAAGCGGGCGGGCAGTTTTGGTCGGAAGGACAGAAGCAAAAAAGGGGTGGGCGGACGGGTCTCCATGGTCTGGGCTCGTTGCCAGTATATCTGACCATTGCCTCGATCCCCTCCCAACATCTGCGTCTCTCCCTGCCATACCACAGGCCCAAAGACGGCAACGCCTCGGCCGCCCACGCTTTCCTCTGTTCCCGCACTCATCTCTTCACTCCAGACCGAATATGATGCAATCATGCTCGAGATGTTCAACCTCAAGAAGCAATACGAGAGTGTCCGGCAAGAGCTTGCGCATGCACTCTACTCCAACGATGCTGCCACTCGCGTCATCGCCAGGCTAGCATACGAGCGGGATCAAGCACGCGAGGCCCTCGTCAGCATTCAATCGACTCTGGGCGGCGCTGCAGCATCCACATCCGCCCCTGCCGATGCCGCCGGTGACACGGTCATGGCAGAGGGTTCTTCACAGCCGCAATCCAGTCTTCCCGAGGCAGTCTCTGCCAAAATCACCGCGACAGCAGAACGACTCTCTGAGCACCGTCGCATCAAGAACAAGAACAAGGGCTCCACCGAGGGCTACCTCACAAAAGCCGACGTACAGGCATTGTCACAAAAGAGCTCACAGAGCCCTGTCCACTCTACAAAGCCACCCGGTGTCACAGCATTGTCTGTCAGCTCGAATGGCAAGTTTGCGCTCACCGGTGGTAACGACAAGGTAGCTCACGTCTATGATCGCAGCACGGGCAAGTCAGTTGCCCTACTCAAAGGGCACACCAAGAAGGTGATCGACGTCGTATTCTCGGGCACTTCAGGCGCCGTCGTGACCGGTGCCGAGGCCGAGACAGCGCCGTCCCCAAGCTACGCAGTTACGACATCTGAAGACGGATCAATCAGGATATGGCAAGCCGACGACAGCAAGGAAGGCTCCTACTCACCGCTGCACACTCTCGATGGATTCGCAGCACAGCCGGTAGGCGCCTCCATCCATCCATCTGGCGAATACGTAGCATCTGCATTCCGCGACGGAACTTGGACGATTCACGACATCGCTAGTGGGGAGCTGTTGCTGAGCGTTGCTGCTCCTACAGGAGAGGATGCGGAGGCCGCCGAAGGTGGGTATGCATATGAGTCGGTACAATTCCACCCAGACGGTGTCCTCATTGGTCTTGGCACTTCTGAAGGCGCAGTCCGCATTTGGGACTGCAAGTCGGGAACCCAAGCAGCCACGTTCCGTGGAGAGCACAAGGGACCCATCCACTCCATCGACTTTAGCGAAAACGGCTTCTACGTCGCTGTGGCTGCCAAGGGCTCGCCCACGGTTGCCATCTGGGATCTGCGCAAGCTCAAGCAGGCAGGCTCAATCGCAGTAGCGTCGCCGGAGGAAGACGCGACGCCAATTGTCAAGTTCGACCCAGCGATTCAGTACTTGGCCGTGGTGGGAACCGATGTGCGCATCTACGCGCAAAAGACGTGGGAAGAGCTCAAGGTGTTCGACGAGGGCATTGCAGGGCAAATCACGGGGGCTGCGTGGGATTCGAGAAACGGTGACTTGGTCACCGTTGGTTTGGACAGGACAATGCGGGTCTTTGGCAAGGCGGCAGAGTAAGGGGCGGGGCACAGGTCGTCAAGGTTTGGTGATGCCGCGCACATATCTGATCATCAATCACCATACATTGCAGCTAGAATCCGTCCACTGCACACCTTTGTGATGACGGTGGGTGCGACTGCCTCTGCTCACTCCATTTTCCTCATGCCAACCCCAACCACTTGAATGCTGCCCACTCCGGAATGCCCATAGGGCCCACTGGCGTGCTCCAGCTCGTCCCCAAAGACGTCGACGTCCATCGTCTCCCAGAATTCGATTTGCGCTCGCGTTCCCTCCTGGCCTTCCTGTGCCTGCATTTCATATGCCTTGCAAGCCTCCCACAGCGGGTTGGTGCCATCCAGCCCGACGGGCACGCCCGTGTAGAGCAGCGCCAGTCCGCCTGGCTTGAGGAGCGCGAGCGAGTCCTGCAGGATACGAAGCGGCAGTGCGAGGCCATTCTCCGCTCCGCCATTGGCATACGTCGGTCCCGCGGCTGCGTCGTCTTGGGCATCCGCTCCCGTAAAGGCGATGTAGGGCGGATTGGAGATGATCAGGTCCGCCTTGACCTGTTCCTCCTGAGAGAGACCAGAGAGGAGCGACGCCTCGCGGAAGGAGAGGCGGGAGGTCCACTTCTCCGAGGCGTTTACGCCCTCTGCGAGGCCGAGGCCGGGGATGCCGTCGTAGAGGCTGGCATTGACCTGAGCGAAGGATAGCGCAGTTGGGTTGGTATCGCTGCCCACGACCTGGCGGATGAGGTGGCTGCGCTCTTCCGCGCCTTCTGCCTTGCCTTCGGTCCTCGTCGGGCCTTCCCAGATACGAAGGTCCGCCAAGGCCAGCGCGCCCGCACCTGCACCAGTGCCCACATCTATGCCGAGGTCCCACCGCCCATCTGAAGCCGGTGCACGACACACCGCAAGTGCGCGAGAGAGGAACGCGATGAAGCGGTACGTGTCCGGTCCAAAGAAGACGGTGTCGGACGAGGCAGACTCGCTGAATGCCGAGTGGGCGTACAATACGCGTTCTCGGAGGAGTTGCACCTCGCGGACTTTCTCGCCGTTGCCATTGCTGGGAGTCGGGCCTCGTCGAGGTGGGTAGAGACTGGAGAATCGCACGGTGGGACGGAACAGAATCTCCGATTGGTCCGTCTCGGCATCTTCGCTACCCTCGCTTCGCTCGATGGACAAGAGCGGCGACGCAGCGTCAATCCCGCTCTTTTGCAAAAACGTAAAGAGGCCAAGCGCCTGACGGGCCTCCTCGTCCTTTGTCTCGCCAGTGGTGAGCGAAAGAGACATGCTCCATCCCCAAAACTCGCGGAGATTCGTCGCGCGAAGGAAGCGTTCCGCTTGTTTGGGGGCGCTCTCGCCGTTCAAGGCGCCCTGCTTGGCATCGTCGTTGTTGTCGCCGGTTTTGACTTTGCGCTCCTGCACGAGCCTGCGCAGTACCCTGGCGTGCGTCTCCGGGGTTGGCGTATAGAAGCGGTAGGGGGGGAACCCGGAGCGGTGTGGCTGCTTGTCAAGTTTGACGAGGGCATCGCCCAGGCCGAGCAGAGCCTCTTCGAATGGTGCTTGTGACATGGCAGACTTTTGGAGGCTCCTCGTTGCTCCTTCACTGTATGTTGAGGTCGATGCGGGAGTCTGCGATACAGGGATGAAAGGTATCAACCCTACCTATTGCCGTCTCGCCATGTTAACATCAGGTCGTCCCAAAAGGTGATCCTGGATGTACGGGCGCTTCCATTCCGGATGCATCGACGGCGCTCCACCCTTGTGTGGCAGGGTCCTGTCTTTGATCAGCCAATCACGCCTCACGAAGCATTCCCCGAGGTAAGGCTAAGTGGAGCTGAATCAAATCGGGAGAATAAATTGAATTCAGGAGGCCCGAGCGCACAGATTTCCTGTCCGAGATGCAAGAAACGTTCATGAGCTTACCCTGAATTGCCAGGGAAACGACACTTGACAGCCAAGTCAGGCTATTGGGCCAAAGACTTGGGGAGCTGCTTAGGAAACGCCATGGGTAGCAAAAGCAAAAGAAATGGCAAAAGAAATGGCAAAAGAAATGGCAAAAGAGAACAAAAGAAATGGTCACTGACAGGATCGAACTGCCGACCTTGGAGTAGACTGCTAGTAGCTTGGAAACTATTAGCTCCACGCGATACCGACTTCGCCAAGCGACCTGTTGGAAATCGGCCAAGATCAGACATATATCGACACAGAGTTATCAGAGAGATTCTCCACTTTGACTGTGACCATGAGTGTCCCGCACGCTCTTTGCGAAGTTCTGGTGGTCACGCGTCGCACAATTTCCACCTCGCCCTTACATCTCAGCAACTACATCTTGCTCGCCCGTCCCTCATCATGCTTCCCAGCGCCACTAGGCTGGCACCGCTACGGATCTCCCTGACCCGCCCCACTGGAGGACTCACGCAAGGCGGAGCGGTCGCTGTATGCGCACGGCACGGGCGCGGTCATGCAACGTCCACCTCGACGCAATTACTCGATGGAGCTTCCACGCCACGGTCACGATTGCCAGCGCGGGCACCAGCCGCAGCCGTGACATGCCAGAGAAGGTCCTTCTTCTCTCTGAAGGATCTTGCGAAAGTCGCAGAGAGCGCAGGTGGAGGCAAGGGTGGAGTGACGCAGTACAATGATCGCAAGCAGCTGCCGTGAGTGGGCTTCGTTCTTGCGGGCGAATTCGCGCGATCACAGGCGCTGAAAATATCGCCACTGTGCCTGTCTTCCTCCTCGACAGGTACACTCCGGCCGAGCTGTACGCAATCGTGTCCGACGTCGACTCGTATGACCAGTTCCTACCCTTTTGCGTGGGCTCCCGCGTGCTGGGACCTGCCCCAGCAGAAGCAGAAGCGATGGCCGTAGAGCAGGGCACGAAGCGTGTCCACGCCGAGCTAACAGTGGGGTTCAAGTCCTTCCGCGAGAGCTATACGAGCCTCGTCGAGATGCGCGAGGGAAAGTGGGTATCCGCCAAGGCGCTGCCGCACCCGCTGTTCAAGGCGCTGGAAACTCGCTGGGAGTTTGTACCGCTATCTGCGGGGGAAACGCGCATAGACTATCACTTAGAGTACGCATTTGCGTCGCCATTGTACGGCGCCATGGCGGGCGGCATCTTCCAGGAGTTGTCCGGAAGGATGATGGCTGCGTTTGAGCAGAGGGCCAAGGAGCTGTACGGGGAGCGGTGACGCACAAATCAAAAAGTCATTCGTTACATTGCCGTCAGAGTGCGATATTGTCCCCAGACGATGGCTTGCGATGTGCCGTCCGGGTACGCCAGAGTCCACGCAGTAGTACGCACTGTGTCCGGAATCAGGCAGCAGACTGGCAACAAGCGTCAAAACATTCATTCTCGTCACGCCGAGGCCAAGAAGCGCAAGAAGCGAGAAGAGGTGGGTTCGTGGGTGGACACAGCAGGTATGATCTCTTATTTACACTTTTGGGGGATCCGCGCAATCCGCTCGATGAAGATGGAGCAGGGGAAGGCGGGGCGTCGAGCTGCGGGGCGTCAGGGGTCGTAAGCATTCAAGGGAAGATTGAGCAGGCGAAGGAAAAGGGGCGCAAAGGAAGAGAGGCAGAGAGGCCAGTGATGCGACGGCAACCGATGTGTCACCGTGGGCGTCAGAGCCGACCAAGCTTCTTGACGTTGTCCAAGTTGCTAGTGCTTGGCACTTGGCTCCTCCCGGAGTCGATACGGAAGTGCTCGACCGTTGCTTCGAGCGAAAAGGAAGACATTGAATCTGGGTATCTGATGTTGCTCATTTCCAGCCAGGTGTCGAAGCGACATGTCAATGGTAGAAATGTCGCAACTTGCAGGCGTCGCTGGTAATTGTTTCATTGGCCCGTGGCAGGTTCTCCTGTGTATTCGTGTTCGTCGCGTGTGCTTTGTCGGTGACCGGTCATGTATCGTATCGTCGCGTTCGTAGTCGTCATCGTTGGGGCTGGGCGACTGGGAAGCCCGCAATTTCAGCGGTTTCGCATCTGTTCAGTCCCACTGCGGCAGAGGGGTGAGAAGATGCAAGGGAGGTCAGGTAAGGTACGCGCAAATGGAGCAATGTATGCATGGTCACGAGAAGATGCACGGCAGCGAAGCAATGTCTCAGGCGGTGAGATCGCGCAGACGCCCTTTCGCAACTCCACACTCACCCTTCGAATCTCCATGTCAGCCTTTGCAGTGAGGGGATTCTCGAGTCTTGATCCAGTCCCTCCGGCCCTCTGCTCTCTTTCGAGTTTACGCGCCAGCGCACCAGGAACCGTCTTTCCGCCGGCACCTCTCGCCTTGGCTGCAGCAAATCTTCCTTCCGCGGCTCTCGCACGAGCCTCGCGGTCGGCGTCGGACGTCGCGAGCGTGCCCTGCGTGGAGCTGCGGCCGAGTGTCAGTGGTGTGCCGGGTACAGCACTGTGCATACCGCTTGACGTGGTGCCCGTATAGAGGCTGGGAGTGGCAGTGTATGCGCTGGAATGGGCAGGATGAGCAAAGACCTTTGCACTGCCGCTGCGACTCATGGTGCGGGTATTGACACGCGAGGCGGGTGCGCTTGTGCTCATGGCCATAGCCGGGGGGATGCTGCCCCTCGGGAGGGCGCGTACATGTGTTGATCCCGGTACAGCATGTCCGCTCTGGGTGGCCGTACGTGATGGTGGGGCGCTATAGTGACCACGGCTGGACTGGCGGCTATGTGTGTTGCTAGGACTGCGGCCATGACTAGGACTGTAGCTACTGGTCGGGGTGTGTCCCCGGCTGTAGGCGCTCTGAGCGCGACTCTGTGAGCGCGCGTGCTGCCAGTAGATGTCGGCAGGACCTTCTTCGTAGACGTATCCGTGTCCACCTTTTTCTTTTGCCAACGCCGACTTGGAGTCGAACGATGAGGCGGACGAGGATTTGGATATGCAAGAGCCCATTTGAGGCTCAGGACGACAGTCGAGAAGGGGCGACAGCTTGGAGGGAGGGCAAAGGCGGATGGATGGTCGAAGTGTGCTGGCTATGTGCGCCGGAGCAGTGCTCGGAGTTGGGGATGGCGGAGAGACTCCCTAGGTGGCTGCTGACGGGTATGCAGATGGTTGAGGATGCTCGATGGTAGCAACCCACAAGGTAGAGATCAAATGGCAACGACAAGATCGCACAGAAGAGTGGATCGGAAGAAGTGAGAAGATGAAGTCGAAGTGACTCAGCTTTGGTGGATGGAGGTGTGACAAGTGTCGGGGAGAGGATGCTCGAGGTGGAGGCGGGGAGGCAAGGATGGGGGGGGGGGGGGGGGGAGGGGGGGGGGGGGAGCCCGGGTTGGGGGGGGGGGGGGGGAGGGGAACAAAGGGGAGAGACACGAGTGCCGCGCCCGTGCATTCACGCCGCGAGCG
>RRYC01000024.1:0-137377 GCA_004016185.1 Quambalaria eucalypti
GGAGGAGGGGGGGCGAGGTTGAGTAGCGGATGGTGGGGTGGTGGTGGGGTGGGGCGGGCAATGGAGGGATGGGATAGTGAGCATCGTAGGGACATTTTGCCGCCTCGACAGGTCCATATCCTGTCCGCGCAATACGCCGCGTGTTGATCCACGCGAAGCGCCACGAGCTAGGGGCACTGCCGACGAAAGTGGGGGAAAGTCAAGTGTGGGGGGAATGGTGGGCTAGGAGGAAGAAGCATCTATTGTCGCAACGGCACAGCATTTCAGCCATCACAACAATGTCACAAATCCCTAGAAGGATGCGCGTTTGAGAGGAGGACGTGGCTTGGATACAAGTCGGTGCAGACGATGACGCCGCCGTAACACCGATGGGATCGTCCCTGAGATCACTGCTACTGCACACGTGCAGATGGATGACTTGCATTGCCATTCATCTCAAGGCGAGACAGACGAGGAGGAGGTTGTGGTGCAGACGGGTCAGGGATTCGTGGTGGATGGGAGACTTTGCACCCGCGGTTGCGTGCGTCTTGTCCAGGAGCTTGGTAATTTGATGACGATGAGAAGGTGGCAAAAAACCGGCGCACGCAGCCCTTGGCCACACTGGGTAAGGAACCTCACGATGGGATTGGTGTAATCGCATTCCGGAAATTTGCGCAACAATTCAGCGACGCCCGGCTCTTTACTGTTGCACTTGAGTAAAGCTTGCATGGCCGCCGCAAACGCCAAGATGTTGACGTTCCCCTCTACTTGATCGCACTGACTGTATTCTTCTCGATGGTGCACTGGTACGACTCGTACGGCTGGAGAGGTCGTGCGGCTAGACGGAGCATCTTTGGCCTACGGGGATGTTGGGCCAAGGTGGGCTGACGGAGCGCACTCTTGTTGTACACTACACCTCAATATTGTACAACGACTCGAATGAGTGAATGGGCCATGTGGGCAAGGGCGGCTGCAAGCACGGAAGCAGGGACGTGTCGGGCGTTGGTTGCGCTCGGCTCCGGTCAAGGAGGATCGGGCGACGCGGCGCCACTCACGGCGCCCCCCTCGTGGCTCGTGGCTGCCGCTCTCACGCTCGGGCGTTGGCGCACTCGAGTGGAGCAGGCGGCGGGACAGGGAGGCGGCGGGAGGCGGGAGGCGGGAGGCGGTAGGGGACGCAAGGAACGCAGGGACGCAGGGACTGCTGAGAGAGGTAGTGGGCGGGTGGAGTTAGTTGTGGTGGTGGTGGTCAGTGGTGGAGATGGCATGTATGTATGGTGAGCCAAATCTTGTACTATTGTCCACCACCGTCAAACCATTCTCACCATCGCCTCAGCCATGCCACACACGGCGGGCAACGCTGGCCACGCCGGCAACGCTGCTGGTAGCGCGGCCAACACCACCACCACGGCACCACCACCACTGCCATCCTACAGCCACGCCCATATGCGGCAACAGGCTCTCTCTGCCCACGTCCACCACGCCGCCTTGGTCTCTTCACACTGCCACGACATTACCATCTTGGCATTCCACCGCCTCTACCGGCTGCATCGTATCTTCTTGGTGCAGTCGGCCTTTTTCTCCTCGCTGCTTCAGGGCGGCTACTCTGAAGGTGCACGCTATGCCCCACCCAATGGCGCACACCAGGCCCACATCTTACCCCTCGTATTCGACGACCCAAACATCACCCGTCCAGCATTCGAGTACTGCATCGCATACCTCTATGCCGCTGCACCACAGTTGATCCTCCCTGCTTGGGCAGTGCCTTCACCCAGCATGCCCTTTTCCGTAGCATGGCCGCCTAGTACAAAGCAGCACAGGACTACGCGTCTCTGTCCAGCCAGTGGGGACGATGTGGTGCGAGGTTGGAATGACGGGCGAGATGGCCCAAGTGGTAGTGGCAGTGGCCGTGGTGGTCATGGTGGCAGTGGCAGCGGTACGGATGGCGAAGGGTCTCGTGCTCGCACACCCACGCCCGCATCGCTACCACCACCACCCACGACACCCACGACACCACTGCCACCACCATCCATGCCAGCCACGCCCCGCTTCCTAATCTCCCTCGTTGCTACCAGCGCCTACCTCAACATTCCCGCGCTTACGGCGTCGACGATGACGCTCATACTCGCGTCGTTTACGCCCTATACCGTACCTACCTATCTCAGATTTGCATTGGGTAAGCCTCTGGTCGGTGCCCTCGAGGCACGGGAGAGGGAAGCTGAGCTGGCAGACGAGGCACAGCGAGGCGAGTCATTCGAGCAGGCACAGCGCAGTCACACATACAGTCATCATGGCAGCCATTACAATGAGGACTCGCATGATCACCCCTCCCATTCTCACGCCAAAGACAACCCCCCTACCGACACCCACTTCTGGGACTGGGAGCTACAAGGACCCTGCTGGGGATTCGACGGCATTGGTAAGCCCGCGCGTCAGTCGCAGACGCAGCCGCAGTCACACCCACGCCCCCGCCGTCCTCGTCGCTCCTCGTCCTCCTCTGCGTCCTCGTCGTCATCGGCCCTCTCTTCGACGGCAGGTGTGCGTGTACATCCCAAGGAAGCGCAGCCTGCCACCACCACTACGACGCGCCCAGACAGCCCAGAGATGTATGGCGGTAAGCATACACGCAGCGCACCCGAGCACCAGTGCACACGCACACGCACACCCGAGCATACACGCACACGCACACCCTCACTGCGGCGCAGGATCAGCGCTCAGCATCGCAAGCAGCGCCAGGCAATGGCAACCCGCCCCGAGCAGCTCCTCGACTGTGCCCCACACACGCGCCGCCACACGACTGCACCCACTGAGCAGCTCCTCGACTATGGCCCACACACACACCGCATCGCAGAAAGCTGCTTCTGCTACCTCGCACGCTGGGGCGTAGACATCGTGGGCCAAGAGGAGCAGAAATGGGCCAGGGACCAGGAGTACCTTGACGAGTGGCTCGATGGCATCGGTAACGGCACCGGCACCGGCACTGACACCGACAGCGACACACTCACACTCGCCTGTGAAGCCATTGCTACCTACCTCGTCCCACGAGGCTACCTCCCCGCCTTGGTCGACACCACCTACTATCCACACAAGATGGACATTCAGTGGGACATTCCTCCTCCCCCACTCTGCGTCTTTGGCCACGCAGCACTCTCTCACCGCCCAGTCCCGCGCGACTTTTTCCACTTTGACCTGCCCCGCGGCACCTCGTCGACCCTCGTAGACCCCACCTTTTTCATCGACTCGGGACCCACGGCCTCGCCCGGCGTCGCCTCGTCTTACCTCGTCGACCTCCTCTCCTCGGATGCATTCTTTGCCCACAGCGAACTGGAGCGATATGACGTCGCACGCAGAGTCGTCAGCATGCGCAGGGTGCAAAAGGCAGTGGCACGAGAGATTGACGACCTCTTTGATGCCATCGAGGCAGAGGGCCTGACCACCAGGTACACCGACGACGACGACGACGACGACGAGGAAAATCTCCACGATCTCGGGTACGAGACGCTCAGTACGGCTAGTACCAGCACAACCAGAGCCAGCACCATTGGCAGAGGAGAGCAGGGCGATGGCGAGGATGACGATGGGGACGGCGACGGCGGCGGCGGCGGCGAAGCGGACTCTACCATGGCAAGTACAGGCAATGATGCCGATGATGATGACGCCGTCGACGATGATGATGATGAGGATGACGACGCCGACGACGAAGACGACGCGCACTACCTCGCTCTCTTCCGCGATGGCATCTACTACTCTCATCTCGGCTTTGCTGACCTCCAGCGCATCTCTCAAGAGGCGATGGAGCTCGCAGAGGAGCAGGGCCGCAGTGACGATGACGAGTTCGATGATGACTACGGCCAGAGCGACGATGGCGACGACGACTACGACGATGGCGAGGGCGAACGCTTTAGTGATGGCCGCCAAGATCCTTTCGAAGCGCGGCGCGAGGGCAGCAGGGGCGAGGCCGATGATAGCTGGAGGGGAGTGCAACGCCGCCGCCGCTACCGGCGTCGCCACCGCCCCGTCGCACATATTTTTGCGCCCCTCGAGACGCTCCAAGCGGCCCTGTGGGCTGGCAACGAGCTCAAGAATAACATCCTCAGCAGTACGACACACGGCCTGCGCGTCGAGCCCGCCGGCTTCAACCCAACTCCGTGGGGCAGTGGCAGCGGCGGGGATGCCGACGTCATACGCCGTGGCCTGGCATTTGCAGCCGATGCAGGACCGGCATTCACGCATTCTGCGTCCGAAATGGAGACGACGAGCAGTGAAACGAAAGAGGAAAGGGAGGCGCGCGAGAAGTTGGAGTCCCTCCTAGGCGTTGCGAGCAGTCTCAAGCAGTTTGCGCAAGCCTATGCCCAATTCGCGGGTGGGAGCGGTGGTAGCCGGCTGAGCAGACTGTCCCGAGCGGGAACCCCCTCAAGCCGCTTCTCTTCGCGCGCGGGCACACCCGCCGATGATCGCGGTGGTTCGCCGAGCAAGCGCAGTAGCCAGAGCAGTGGCGTCGATGCCCACGCCACGACGACGACGACGACGAAATTGGGCGGCCTGGTCTATTCCCCGCTGACAATGGCAATGTCTTCCATGTCTCTGACGCCCTCGTCGTCTGGCCTGCGCGGTGCAGCAGCCAAGTCTCTCCTCTCCAAGCGCTACTTTTCAGTCCCCGTAGACGATACGGTCCGCTACGGCGAGTACTTTACGGGCCTCCTCAGCGGCGCAACATGGGGCAACTCTTTTGCGTCTGCCGCGCCCGTACCGGCGCTCATCAGCCCGCATTTTGAGGCCACGGGCCTGGCCGCCATGCGCGACCCGTATGCGCTTCCTCCGCCCGCTGAGCCCAGTCTCACTCCGCAGCGGCGGCCACTGGCCATTCCAGGACTGGAAAAGGAAAAGGAGCAGGGTGCTAGTCTCCTGTCACACCTAGATGAGTTCCTCGTGGGCGGGCCACTGTCCGACGTCAGACGCGGCCATGGCAACTTGTTTGGTCTCAAGCACAAGTTTGGGCGCGGGGGAGACTTGGGTAGGGCGGGTGTGGAAGTCGCTCGACGCAGGTTGGCCCTCGACGCGATGGCGGGCGTCCACGAGGAGCACACGTCGCTGGCATCGCCGCGCCGCCGCGGGAACAACAACAACGTCGCCAACGTCGCCAACGTCGCTGCTGCTGCTGCGCCCGTCGACGACGAAGAGGAAAAGGGCGGTGCGCAGGGGGGCGGTGCACAAGGCCCAGGCAGCGGGGACGACTCCCCCTCATCGGAAATGGACCTTGGCGTGCAGCTTTCGAAGCTCGAGATGCGGCAGTGGACGGGGTACGAGCCGATGCGTGTGGGCGTCGAGTACTTTGGCTTGGACAAGCTCGAGGAGAAGCAGCGGCTCTATTCGCCTAGCTTCTTCTACGCTGGGAGCGTGTGGAACCTCTACGTGCAAGTCATCAAGAAGCCAAAGGGCACGCAGCTCGGCGTGTACCTCCACAGGCAGAACCTCGCCGAGCCGCTACCGCCCTCGAGTGCGAGCGCAGAGTGCGTGGCGCAATTCTACATGGAGAGCGCTGGCGGCGTGGGCGGCGCAGATGTTGGCGCCAATGAAGGAGGCCGCGAGGCAGGCGCAGTACACGACCAGCGCGAGCGTGAGCGCAATCGCGCAGCTGCGGTCAGGGCGAGCGTGGCTGCTTCTCGCACTGCTGCAGATGCAGCGGCAGCGGCAGCAGCAGGACCGGCACCGACTGCCGCGTCCTTCCTCCCCACGGGGCAGCAGCAGCAGCAGCAAGCTGAGGGATTGCGCAAGATGCAAGAAAAGGTCCATGGCCGCGGCAAATCGTCGTCGTCATCGCCGTCGACACCACCCTCTGCGCGGCGACCCACCCCGGCAGCTCGCTACGCATACCACCCCTCGTTGCACCTCCCTGACCGCTCCTCGCTCCCTCAGACGCCCTCGCGCACGCGTACGCACGGCAACGCCCACGCCCATACGCACGCCTCCTCCTCCTCCTCCTCCCTACCTCCACACCTCCTCTCCGGCCCGCCCGTCCTACCCGGCATCTCCCCACCAGTACCCTACCGCGACCCCCGGAAATACGTGCGCGCCTACTTCAGTATTCACTGTCATGCGCCCTTGGGGAATAGCATGACGCGCTTCGACTCGGGCCCGGATATGTTTAGTGCTAGTCAGAGTTGGGGGTGGAAGAGTAGTTCCCTGATGGGGGTTTGGGAGCTTCAGGGTGGGCGTTTAGAGGGCGGAAGGAGCGAGAGTAGTGAAGGGTTTAGGTGCGTGGTTTGTTTGGGCGTGGTGTGAGGCCGGCGGGAGCGCGCAATAAGGGCAGGGCAGGGCACGACGTTGTTCCTGTACGCGGCCGTGGCATGGACACCATTCATCAATGCTGTTCCGAAAAGTTCTTATGTCTGATACCCAGTCTGGCGTCTGCACCTTACGTTGCGTTACGTCTCCCCGTACGACGTTTGCCTCGCGTCAAGGTGACGACGTCGCACTTTTCCTTCCCTTCGCTTCCCTTTCCTTTCCTTCCCATTCCTTGCCTTTCCAACGCAATGACTGCATTATCATTGAATACCTTGGGTCGGGTCAAGTTCGTTGCCGGAAAGGCTAAGAGGAAGTCTGAGGGCGAGGGCGGCCGGACTTGAGCACGGGAGCCTTCGGATCCGAATCCGTCACGACGACTGAGCTTGAGCCTGCGCCCTGGGCACGGGCACGGGGGCACGGCAACACAGCCCCGGCCGCCCCGCCACGCGCCGCGCCCCGCATGCAGGCCTCCACTGACTGCACAACTGCACAAGTGCGCTTCGGCAGGGAAATGCGATGAATTGGGTGGTGGGTAGGGTTCACGTCGTACTTAGCCACCCACCCACCCATGCCTCACATCCCTTGAGCTCAACTGCGGATCCATCCATCAAAAGAAAAAAAAAAATGCTCCTCTACTACTCGTTCCTCTTTTGCGTGGTTGGGCTCGCTCTTGCTGGAGGTGAGTGGTGCGGCGCGGTGTGGTGCGGTGCGGCGCGCATGGTACGACGATACCTCTTGTACTTAAGTACTTACTGACCCACACACACGTTTCACCCACCACCCCACACCACGCTACACCTCGCCAGCCTACCTAACAACCCTCCGGCTCTATCCCTCGCTACACGCCCGCGCCTTTAGCTCCTTCTGGCCCTTTTCCTCCTCGTCTTCATCGGGGACATCCTACCTCCCCCTCCCCACGTCCTTTGCAGAACAAGTCCGCGCGGGCTTCTCCTCGTCTTTATTTGATGTGCAGGCGCATAACCTTGATGTAGAGGCGGGGGATGGCAGGGTGGGGCTGGATGAGGGGGGTTTGGAGGAGGTGAGGGGGATTATGCAGAGGGAGGGGAAGGTGAGTCGTGAAGACGCGTGGGAGTCGCTCGCTTGCTTGCTTCCGTCTAACTGACAGGGACGCACTGCACCCACCCACACCCCCCACACACAGACATTCGACGAAGCACGCCTACTGAGGCAACAGCGTCTCTTTGGGAAGCACAACATCGACCCCATTACGGGGATGCCACTGGATAGCAAGGCCGTGACGAGGTTGTAGGGGGGATGCGGATGCGTGCGCCCCGCGTTCACTCTGTCCCATCCCATGCCATCCCATTCATTCCACCTCGCTCTCGATCTCGATTCCAAACTTGTAAATATGCAAAGTCACACACGCAAATACCGACCATTCCCCGCCACGACGATTGCCCGCGTGAGGCGAGGCGAGGCGAGGCGAGGCAAAGCAGCTGCTCGCTTCTCCTCGCCAGGCCTTTTCGGTGTATGCGCTTCCATAGTAGCCCTACGCGGCGCGGGGGTTCACTGCCTGCCTGCCTGCCTGCCTGCCTGCCTGCCTGCCTGCCTGCCTCGCTCGGCCCTTTTCAGCTCAATGACACTGTCCGCCTTGTGAATACGGATTTGATCGTCGTACATTGTGCGCACCTTAATCTCCGCACTACCTACACATCGACAGCAGAGTGACATCCTTGCGTTGCGCTGAAAGAGAGAATGCATGCATGGGGCGCCCCTCGTCTTTCCTTGGCATGTCCAATCCAGTTCAATCTGTCTAGCACACGAGCGGGGTGGTCCCTGCTCAATGCAATGCGCTTTGTCAAGCCAATCTGTGTCGCCATCGGGCGCAGGTAATCAATGACATTGTCACGGTACAGTCTAGAGTTGGTATGTACTCTGTGCTACTCGTCCTCGTCCTCGTCGTCCTCGCCCTCCTCGGAACTACTCTCCCCCTCCTCTACCACCCACCGCACAACCGCCTCTGCCCTCTTGCGCAGCTCCACCCTCCTACCCTTGACTTCTTCGCGCTCCCCTTCCCCACCAGCGAGGTCCTCCCCATCCAGATCATCCAAGCCATACTCGCCCTCTCGGCTCGTAGCGCTCTTCCACCAAGTAACAAACGCCTCGTCAGAGAGGACATCCTCATTGTAGAATTTCTTGAGGAGGGGCACGAACAAGCCCGCGTGCGTACGCCAATGCACAGCACAGTACGTCTGCATCGTATCGATTACTTCGCGGCCTTCTGTCGCGGCCTGCGCTTCGGAGCTGCCACCGCTGATAGCGGGTAAGAGCCCCAGCCAGCGGTCGAGCCAGGCGGTCGTGGCGCGTCCGTCGGAGGCGTCGCACCGCGCTAGCAGGGAACGCACCACGACGGCACGGACCTGTTCGAGGGGAACGTTGGATGCCATTCGCAGCGTCTTGAGTTCGATGCTGGCATTCTCGATTGTGTGGCCTTCGTCGAATGCGCGGGAGAGGGATGCGCGCGCTTCGGTGCGGAACTCGCGCAGACGCGCAGACGCTGCGGCAGCTTCGTAGTGCGTTTCGGAGGAGAGGTTCAGCGAGGAGAGCTTGGATGTTGCTGCGGCAGCAGCGTCAGCAGGGGATGACCCAGCGCCGCCAATGCCACCGCCACCGCCGCCGCCGAGGGACGAGGACGTGTCCGAGTCGGAGTCGTACCCGCCGAACTCGGAGTCGCCGTCGATGGATGACAGGTCGTCGTCGTCGTCACTGTCGGCGTCGGCATCGTCGTCGTCCTGCGCACCAATGAGGAGCTGCCGCAGCGTGTCGGGGTCCTCCCCGTCGTCATCGTCGTCGTCTGAATCCGAGTCTGAATCCGAGTCGTGTCCCCCGGCGGCGATGCTGCCACTGCGTACATCCCCCTCTGCGCCCGCACCCAACGGCGGCCACATGAATCCGACACTCTCGGCGCCCAAGCGCGGGTCAGCGCCGCGTGGCGGTAGAGCGTGGGGTTGCTGGGCGTCGCTGTCACCGTCGTCGTCGTCGTCGTCGAGGACATCTGCCATGCGCCTCGTGGCGATGCGCGTACCGGGCTGCAAGGCGACATTGGGTCCCAAGACGACACCATCGCCAATGAGACAGCCGCGCGGAATCGTACAGCCATCGAGGATGGTAACGTTGAAGCCGAGGATGCTGCTCGTTACGGTGCAGTTCTTCCCCACGCGCGTACCGGCAAAGAGGTGTGCGGCTAGTACGTGCGAGTCTTGGCCGATTTGTACGCCCACGTCGAGTGTGGAGCGTGTGACGGAGGACTTGGGCGCAAGGACACACTGCGAAGAGACGAGTGTGCTGCGTCCCAATTGGGCAGTACGGTCCACGACTACACCTGCACCGACGTAGCGTGCGGCCTGACGCACCTCGAGGCGCTCACCTGGCCAGGCGGGGCTGCCGGGAGAAGTGGGAAAGGTGCAGCGGTGAAGCACATCCATGGCGGCGTCGTCGTAGGCGCGGGTGGAGTCACAGCGGGTTCCGTAGCCCCACGAGGGTGACGACGACGTGGACGTCGATGCCGAGGCTGCCGTGCCAGGCTCACTGGCCGCAACGTGCAAGTACAACCGCGAGTCGAGGAGGTCAGAGGTGAGGATGCCCACGACAAAGTCATTGCGCAGCTTCTGGTAGTCGAAGTTCTCGGAAAACAGCGGTGGCACCTCTACGCCGCAGATGTCGATGCCCGTCTCGCGGAGGTCCATCCGCAGCTCCACTTCAGACGTGGCCGGATCGGGATCAGCATCGGCAAACAACTCTTCAAAGGGGAGCGTCGTCTTGCGCGTCGTGTGTGCATCGGGTGTATGCCAGTGCAAGAGCTGGTGCGTGCTGGGCCGCAGTGCAACAATGGGGACACTTGTAGGCGGTGCATTCGTCGCAGCATCGTGATTACCCGCAGAAGTCATCCCAATGGTCATGATGGCATCGCGATCTACCTTTTTGCGCTCCTTGTGGATACGCACCATTTCGCGGATATCGACGTTGCCCACTGCGTCTGGGTGGACGAGGACGAAATCCCCACGAATGACCTGCTTCGTATCGAGGTCTTGCATCGCGTGGCCTACCGAAGTAGCTTCGGGAAGAGCATAGACGACAATGTCTACGCCGTGGAGCGCTGCATTTCCACTGCTGCGGCGGAGTGCCTCGACGTGTGCGCGGAGGAGGGCCGTGTGTGCGCGGGAAAGGACATAGACTTTGGCTACGCCTGCTTGGACGAGGCGTTGGAGTGTCAGGTCCAGGAGGGGGACGCCGCAGAAGGGCAATAAGCAGCGAGGACGAGAGAGGGTTAGGGGAGAGAAGCGTGCGTCAAACGAGTCGGCGAGGATGACCGCAGCGAGGGGCTCCTCCTCCGGGGCATCGCCTGCTGCGTTGTTGCTGTTGTTGGCATTGGAGGTGCCGCCCTTTTTTGTGCGAGAAGACGATTTGCCGGATGATTGCGCGGCATTCTTGGGAGGCATGGTGGGCGTGCGAGTCCGGGTGGAGGATGGTATACGGTATGGTACAATGGCAGGAAGTTCCACCTCGCAGTGACTCGCACTCGCACTCGTCCTCGCACGTCCATCAATGAATGCCACCACCTATCCACCCTCATCACGTGACCCCACACTCCCCGCCGCGGCCCAACCAACTCCCTGCCTGCGCGCGCCGCCCGCCCTGCGCCTACGCCGTGCCCTCTGCGCCTATAACAGCCCCGCCTCTCTCCCCCACTCCTTGCTTCCCTTTCCCTTTTTTCTCTTCTCTTCAGAAACTCATATATAAACCACAGCGCCCCCATTACCAAGCCCAGCATCACCGTGCCTACTTGAGCCACGCTGGATATGAAGGGGGCGCTAGAGCCAGTACATTACATACCGCGGATCTTATAATGCGCCGGACAAGGGTGCACTTTTTTTCTACACCGCGCCGGCGCTTCGCTTGGTCCGTACATTTCGTGGCAATGACAATGGATGTTGATCTTTTATGATTCGATGGAGTCTGATTGGGCGTGTAGCTGGGTATATATGCTCATAGATTCATCGAGAGTGGATGATGACGCAGACTGGACTAAAAAAAAAGGTATGTACAGACACGACCCGCATCACTGAGTGAATATGGTCACTGGATAGAAAGGATAGGATGGACAAGCAAAAACACTTCCCACTCCTCAAACACCCACATTCTCACCCCCTTGCCGCACTCTGACTCTGACTCTGACTCTGCACCCTCCTCCTACTCTCCTCTGCCGCCTTTTTCCTCGCCTCGAGCCGCCGCCTAGCATTCGCATCCATCGTCGACGCTTTTCCCATGACGCCTACGCTCGTCTTGACACTTGCGTGCTTTGCGGGGTTCATCGATGCGTGCGGGTGCGTGCTCTTGACCTTCTTGAGGGGTGCGGGTGAGGCTTTACCCTTCGCGGGGGAAGAAGCGTCACTGGGAGGGGACGTGGCACTGGCAGTCGCAGGGAACTGCACAGAAGAGAATGGCGCTAGTGTGGGTATGGGGCCAGAGATGGGCGGTGGTCGTGTCTGCGCCTGTGTCTGTGCACTCGTGCCGCAATTCTCCTTTTCTTCTCCCTCTCCCGCCTTGTCACCAGCCGCTGCCTTGTCGTCGCAGCTGCTACTACCCTTGCCGAAATGGAAGAAGCGGCGTTTCTCCTGCGCTTGCGGCTGGGCCTTACCCGCAGGCTGAACAGCCCTCTTCTTGACACCCACACCCACGCCCGCTGTGCCGCCCACTCGCGCCGCACTACCGCCCAATATCCTCGCCCGCAACCCACTCCCCGCAGCAGCCAGACTTGACCGTGCTTTCCGTACATGCCCAGCACTCGCACCAGCGCCAGCAGCACCACCCACGGCCGCCGCCGCCTTCTTCTTGGCTGCCATGGAACCTACGCCTGGTGTGAGTGCGGGCCTGGCGCTTACTTTGCGGATGACTGGCGCAGGCGCGGACGTGGACGTGGACGTAGACGTGGACGAGGTGGGTAGTGCGGCTTTACGGAGGGGGTGGCGCTGTGATGTGCTTGAGGTTGTTGCAGTGCTGTGAGTGCCGCTAGTGCTGCTCGTGCCTGTCGATGCAGCAGACGTCGATGCCGTACGAGCCGATCCAGCCGACGACGACGACGTCGAGGTGGTACGCGAAGAAGACGCAACCGACGTCTTTGACGGTGATGCGCACGTCGTCGTCATAGTCGAGACGGCCCTCTTCCTCGAGGCTGGCATCGTCGCAGGCCCGCTCTTTTGACTGATGGCCCTCTCCCTCGCGCTAGGAGCTACTGCCACGTCCTTTCCCCGACCATCATTCGCCCTCATCCTCTTTGTGCTCCTCTCTGCCTCTGTTGCGGCTGGGTTCGTCGCTTCTCCGGCCTTGTCCGCCCCCGCCTTGACCGCCCCCGCACGACGCCGGGCAGCAGCAACCTCCTCTGCCCGCTTCGCTACGTCCCTCCTCCTCCCCTTCATACTCCAATGCTGCAAAATGGAGCCATCCCCCTTCCAGACTTTCGCATGTGCGTCTTCGAAGCGCGTCTTTCCCGGCGCGTTGGCGGCAGTCAATTTCGGCTTGGTGGTAGTGGATGCGCCGGGCGCGACCGTGGAACTCGAAGAGGAAGAAGGTAAGAGGGCGGGTGCTCTTCCGGAAGCGGCTAGACGCGCATTGAGGGCTTCGAGGACAGACGATGTGGCCGAGGAGGTGAGGGGTGGGCGCGAGGCCGTCGTAGCGGTCGGGGCAGCCAAAGTCGCCGAGGTCGTTGTTTTTGCCACTGCCGGCTGAGAGGTGGTGCTGCCGCCGCCGGTAGACGGCCAAGAAAAGGTGAACTTGGGTGCAGCCGAGAGGGACGCGGGGGAAGGCGGTGGTAGCGGTGGGTAGAGGCAGGACGTGCGGGAGCGCACGGGCGAGGCTGTACTCTCGGCACTGGTAGTGGCACTAGCGACGACGGCCATGCTCTTGCGTGGAAGAGGTGCTACCTGCCTGCGTACCGGTGAGATGAGAGCAGCGAGGGTCGCTGTCGTCGTCGCCGCCGCAGCAGGTGCAGTGGGGGCATCCTCTGCCGCTGCGGGTGCTGTGGGTGCTGCCCCCGGGGAGACGGACCGCGCGCGCTTCATCTTCGTCGTGACTGTGGATGTGGCAGTCGTCGCCGTCGTCGTGGGTATATGCGCAAACTTGGAGAAGCTGAATGAGGCGGGAGTGGCGTTGTACTTGGCGTGTGGTGACGCTGCCTGCGGCTCTTGCGGCTGCATCTGGGGCGAAATCTCCCGCATGGATGCATCACCCGCATCTTCCTCCCCCACATGGTCCCCCTCGTCTTCGTCGCCGTCATCGTCGTCTACTGTCCCATCATCTTGCTCAACCGAGTCCAGCCCCATCTCCGCCGCGGTCCTCAACTTCAGTACCAGCTCGACGTTCTATGCAGCGTGGACAAAGCAAAGGCATCGGTCAGTGAAAATGCACATATTACCGCATATACACCTCGCACCGCGCCCTCACCTTGCCAACAGCCTTGATCCCCCAGGAACGACAGAGGCGTACCAGCTCGGGACGCTTGAGTGCTTCGAGGTTCGAGGGGAGGGTGAGCGTGGGCGATGACATGGTGATGGAGGTGTGCGACGCTTGATGCCCAGCACCGAACCAGCGAGACGGAGACAGGTGCGTTCGGAGGGGAGTGGAGTGGAGTGGATTCAATGGATGGAATGAATATGATGGGCATCGATTGTATCCTGACAACCAACACCAACACCAACACCAACACTCACTCACCGCAACCAACACTCGCCTCGACGCGCACAATCAACACACCACACGCGTCCAAATTTGGTTCCGCGAAGGGCTGGGCGTGGGTCCGTCACGTGACGTGGGTTGCGCTCGGGCCATGCCGTGGGGCGTGTCGTGTGGGCGTGTGGGCGTGTGGAGTGTGGAGAGGTGGGGGGATTTGAATTGGATTGGAATGGATTGGTAAGGACCATTCAATGTGGGAACATCTCAGACGTTGACCTTGACAACAGCGACAACACCCCCAACAGACAGCATGACTGACGCACAGACGCAGTCAGGAAACCGCTTCGACGCCGAGGCACTTACCTGGGATGTGAGTTTGGCGTGTGGCGTGTGCAGTACATATTTGGCGCCTTGACCAGCACCAGCACCACCACCCTTCATTGAGTGACACACCCCTCCCTCTCTTCTCGCCAGTCAAACCCAACAACCGTCGAGTCCTCCCATCGCTTCTTCACCTACATCACCAAGCACTTTCCCTCCCTGTCCACTCCCGCACGCATCCGCACCCGCACCCGCGCTTTAGAAATAGGCTGCGGCACAGGTCTCCTCAGCATGCCCCTCGCGTCCCTCCCAGGGATAGAAGAGTACCTCGCATTCGACCCCAGCGAGGGGATGATCTCCGTATTGCGTGGGAAGCTAAGTGGACTACCCAGTGGGAAAGTGCTCACGCCGTACTGCCAGCTATTGGAGGATCCACGCGACCCCGCCCTGCGCGGTGAGAGAGTCGACTGGGTCTTTTCCCACTTGACGCTGCATCACATTGTGAGTGCCGCCGCGTTCACTTCTGTGGAGACACTGCGCTCGTCGCTCGGCTGACGCCTCACTCCTCACTCCTCACTCCCCGCCCACCAGCCCTCGATGCAACCCACCCTCAACTGCCTAGCCACAACCCTCAACCCCAGCGGCCATGCCATCCTCTGCGACTTTTCTGCTGCTCCCACACACGCACCAGGCTTCCACCCGCGTGCGAAATGGAGTGACGTCGAGCGGCATGGTGTGGATGCAGATGAGCTCAAGGGGATGATGGAGAAGGCTGGGCTGGTGGATGTACGTGTAGAGGTGGGCTTTGAAATGCAGAAAGAGGTGGAGGACGAGTGGCGCGTCGAGGGGCAGGGGACAAGTAGGGCCTTTCCCTTTTTGGTTGCCGTGGGAAGGAGGGCGTAGTCGGCGTGGGTAGTGGGATGGGTTGTAGTGCGCTTGCGCGTGCGTGACTAGAATACAAGTATGGTACACAATTGGCCCTCTCTCCGCCTCGGTCACTTCCCCTCTTCGAGCGAGTCCAGGAGCGTCGATGCGCTCTCGTAGAATGCGGCATTCTCGTTCCTGTCCACGTGGCGAATGCAATCATGGTCAGCCTCGATGCACACCCACCCAACCGGACTCTCCTCTCCTCCCCCTGCGCTCTGCAACTCACCTCTCCCTCTGCCTCAACTCCTCGAGCGTCCCCACCATCCTCTTGACTTCCTCCTCCCCCCACTCGCCCCCCTCCATTGCACTACACGCGCGCATCGCCGTCCGATAGACGTCACGCAGCTCCCTCCCCTGCGCGAGCAACGCCAGTCCCAGCTCCGTTGGGCGGGCTCCACTCAGCGCTGCGGACGTCGACGTCGACGTGCCCGCTGCGCCCCCACTCGCAGCGAAGAGAAAGTCGTACAGCGAAGTATCGTCATCGGATACTTGCCCCAGTGCGAGTGAGGGGCCCTGCGCGTCGTCCCCCGCGACACCCCCGGCTTCCTGTGTCTGTCCAGTCGGATTCGTATTCGTGGTAGCGCCCACGCTACCGCCACTCTCGGGGGGAAGTACCAGCGCTCCACCTTCTCCCGGCGTGGACGCAGTTTGGAGGAGAGAGAGGATACGCTGTATCCGAGGGAGGAGAGAGGGGATCAGGAGAGGGGAGAAGATGTCTGCTGTCGGGGCAGCGGTAGCCGTCGTCGTCGTCGTCGTGCTGTTGCTGGCGGGCGGGGGCACAGCAGAGGGCGTGGCGGGGATGCGAGGCCCTCCTCCTGGGGCGGCGGGAGCGGGAGTGGACATGATGTGGCTGGATGGGGCAGCGGGCGGGCGGGCTGGCGGGATGGGTCCTTGGCTGATGATGGTCGCCTTTGGCTAGGTGAACCGAGGCGGCGCTGAGTGTAGTCCTTTGCTGGTGGTTGCTCGTCGGTTGTACGTGTGGATGGGTAGACAGTATTGTACACTACATAGTTGGTCGAACAAAGAAGGAGTGAAGCAACACGAAGCATTGCAATGCCATCCATGACTTTACGCGCCGCGCGCGCGACTCGCGTCTTCTGTACCAGGAAAGAGGTTCTTCCGGCGTACGAGGCGCGACTGACCGGCTCAGTCTTCTTTCCGTGCTCCACTCCACTCCACGCACACACGCACAACCACTAAGACAGACTGGCATCCTCCACTGGGGCACAATCACCACTGAAGTCTGTCTGTACGTACGAAACTCATTAGGTCAGCATCGCAGTATCTCAAGGTAGTGTTGGTGCAACTGCACTTGCACTGCACCGCCCGCGACTGCGACTGCCCGCGACAAGACTTCTTCCTGCCCCGAGCCGCATTTACATCCCCTCACCAAAGTACGTGCTTGGACTAACTGACTGGGCAGTCAGGGCTACCCCTCTCGCTCCCTGCAATGCTGCACATGACGGCGAGGCCAACACGAAACGCAGCACACGCCGCGGAAGGACACTTATGCCTATATCTGCTCCTGACTGCATATGACACGCGCTGCGGCTCATTCTTTGCGCCGCGCCCGCATTCGCACGCACAACGGTAGGTCAGTGATTGCGGCTCAATCAATCCACCGCTTGGGCGCCGCATCTCAGCGCAATGGTCACCCCGAGTACAAGCAAAGCAGGCAAGCACGAGGCCGGTGGATAGACTCAGGCTCCCTCGTCACGGCCCGCCCCGCCCCGCTGCACCGCTGCACTCGCGAGTCGTACGTACGTCCGCGCGAATACCGTCCAGACGAGCAACGCGACCCCGCGACCCGCCCCTCTGCTAGACTGCCCTCTTTTCCCACGCACTCACACCCGCACTCTCACCCGCAATAGGTAGCTAGGTTCATCACCCAGTGGTCACCTCTGACCCCCGAGTGCAGCGACAGGCGTGGGATACGTCCGTCGCGCTCCTCTGCTTGGGTGCCCGACTCGCCTAGGCACGCGACTCTCCCAGCCGCCCGCAGTCTCACTCCGCACTCTAGACGACGCCCCACGCACTACACCCGGAGTCCGACGTACCAACTCTCCCGCACGAGGAGATTACGCCATCATCGCCGGTACGACCCTTCTTCCCCGTGGTCACGCGGGCGCACTCAGCAGCGCAAGCACAGTCGCACCACGCCAGGGTGGGCACTCGCTCCCTCGCTGCCGACGACGAACAGACGAGATCGGCCTTCCTCTGCCCCTGCGCACACGTCAAGGTGGACGGTCACAACGTCAAATTTCACACTGACGCTGTGCTGCGATGTCTGTCGCTCAAGATTTCTTTGCGTCTCCCTGGGTACGTCGCTCGTCCCTCGGCAGGTATATACCCCAGCCACAGTCGGGTTCTGGCATTGCCCCCACTTCTCGTCAGTTTCGACCTTTTCCCTCTCATTCTCCTCCCAGTGGTAGCTTCCTCCCACCTCCCTCCCTCCTTGCACTCCTTGCTCCTGCCTTCAACCACGGCTCCGCTTCACTCCAGTACTTTCGCTGTGTGAGTTGCTCCCTTCCTGCTTCGGGAGTCTAGCTTCTTGGTCGACACTCACACTCGCCTCGTGCTCGTAGATCTGCCTTGCTCACCACCAGCACTATCCCACCGTCAACACTCATGATCCAATCGCGCATTCACTCAACTTCCTTTCCCCTCGCCTTCAACACTCGCTTCCACCTTCTACTCCCAACGCATAATCACGACTCGCTTTCAAGTCGCGGCTTCAACAGAGACACGCACAAGAATTCACCTGTGGTGCGATATCCGTGTCGAGACTCAAGCCTCAACTCTTGAACTCATTCTCACTTTTGGCGTTGGCGGGGCTCGCAGACAATGTCAGCGCAGACCCACGCGACGGGCGCCTCGAGGTGAGGGCGACCTTTTCTTCTGGCCGTACCCCAACGTCGTCGTGGCCGCGGACAATGGATTGGATGAAACCTCGACCGATGGGCAGCCCGGGCTCATTAACAATCTTCCGCCTCGGCTCTCTTCTCCCTCTTGACACAGTCTATGCGCTTGGTGAGTGGTAGCAGCTATCGACGTGCGCTGCTTCTCCTTGCTTAGACACGCACTGACCATTCAACTCACTCCACGCTTGAAACTTCACCAATACCCAACAGCCCTGCCTCAGAGACGATAAACCTGAGCCTCGGCAATGCAATGCGGCACCCCTTCGCTCCCGCTGTCTCAGGCTAGCCCCTGGGACCGTCGAGCCAGCGGCTTGCCCCGCTCGGCGCACCCGGCACAACCGGCACACCCGGCAGTCTCGACCGGAAGGTCCCAAACTACCCCGCCGCCTGGTGAGTACATTTCATCCTTCTCAGCACCGCTCCTCTTCGCGTTGCAGGTGTGTGTATGGCTACGCAACAGCATTCTGACCAACGCGTCTCTTCGGCATTCGTCACCCATCCCCACACAGCGCCCCGCCAGGAACTTGGGGTTGCACTCGGCGTCTCCATCACGTCGGCCACGCCTTGCCGCGGCATCTACCCAGCTGCACAAGTCTCGAGCAGTGGAGACCGGGCCGCCTCGACTCCCGATCACCATCTGGTGTGTGGCAAGAAGGGTGGCAATCCGCCGCCGCCCTCGCGACAAGGTCGATCCACCCGACTTGGGGTCCAAGAGTCGACAGATCAAGGATCTTTCGCCTCGGTATCACAGCCTCTCGAATACCGCCATGCCATACCAGAACCAGCAACCGCCACTTTCGACGCACTCTCTCGGCACGACCCTCTCAGGCAGGGAAGGGCAGGACCCATTCGAACTCCTCGGCGTACTCGCTCACCCAGTGCTGCTCTCGAGTGCGCCACCGTATGTCCCGTCTCGCAGTCAAGCTTGCACCACCACCATTAGGACAGACAAGGCTTCGCCTCGCGTCTCTCAGGCTGCTGCCGCTCGGAGGGGTCACCGATGGTAATGGCTCGCGAAGGAGCACCGCTTGCGACCAAGCGCCCCTGCAACGGCGCTTGGCTTCTCGGTTGATGGCTCTCTGCCTCGGGCTGCAGTCTGCTGTGGCCAGACTGAGCAAGATGGCCACCACCAGCGTCATCCCTTGCGCCGAGTTCAAGCCCGTGTGGGTACGGTTGCGGCAGTTCGCTCTGGGTCATGCCTTCCGGCACAATCTCTGCGCAGCTGCCGTGCTGGAGAGGTTGGAGGGACACGTGCTGGACACTGTTCTCGCAAGTATGCAATCTTGCGACCTCGTCCTGGCTGCGTTTCACTTCGGTGCCCCTTATCCCAGTCGCCGCGACATCAGCATTGCGACCTGTCTTACGTGATTGGTGGGACACCCACTCGGCCAGGGTACGATGGGCGTTGCTTAGGCCAGCTACACTTCTGTAGACCTCTCGACTGAGCTCTTTGACCAGCCGTCGCGGGCTCTCGACTCACCGACTGGAGGCCGTGCTCCTCTTGCAGGTACTCAACAAGAGCTTGCCCCCCCTTCCTGGGCCAAGCGCTCAAGGATCTCGAAGCTCTGGTGAGACGGGTACGAGCTCTCTACCGCCGCAGCCTCCAACGGCAACGTGAAGTGTAGCGGCTGGGCTGCATCCCTTGATGAAGACGATGCCTTGTCTCACGCCTCGGTCATCAAGCGGTACGGGGCCTCGACCGAGAAGGAGCACGCCACAACACGCTGACCTTGCGAGCCTCGAGGGAATCTGCGACTTGGAGAGAGATCACCGATGCTCTCCCGCGGCCGACTAGCACTCACGCACAAGCATGTGCTAAGGGGGATACCCATGGACCTGCTTCCGTGATTGGCGCGCCCCTCTCCAAGCTCAATCACGTCAACACCGACGGGCTTTGCTTTCAGATGGACAAGCGCTCTCTGCCTTCTTTCTGCACCCCGGCCACGGTGCTCAGAGGCCGCACCTGTCTCGGCCTGGAAGACGCACAGGACTCACCAGCTTCTCGCACTTCAAGCCCCGTCACCGGTGCAGAACCACTCAACAGACATGGAGACCCGTATCGGGCTTCCTCGCTGGTGCCTTCTTGGATGCTTGACTGGCGCAGGACTCAAGAGGCGAAGAACCTCATGTCCCAACTTAACCACATGGACGATTGGACTGGGACGATCCTCGTCGAGCGGGAAGAGGCAAGGGCTCAGAAGCACAATCTAGCTTCCTCAACTGAGGAGTCCAAGACCTGAGCGGGGATGCCACGGGACTCACGACGATTCTCGTTACCATCACCAAAGCTCCTCTTCCCATACAGACGCCTCTTTTCACCCTTTTCGCCCTTGTACCCCCCATCTTCATCGTGACACTGCCGCCGCCATCGACGCGGGAGGGCACTCTCACTCACCGTCGA
The DNA here is from genome assembly GCA_004016185.1 of Quambalaria eucalypti. Lineage (NCBI taxonomy): Eukaryota > Fungi > Basidiomycota > Exobasidiomycetes > Microstromatales > Quambalariaceae > Quambalaria > Quambalaria eucalypti. Next base: position 20,521 of record RRYC01000024.1, read on the forward strand.
GCTCGCCATCGAACTTCATTTCCCGGGCTTAGAGCTCATGGCGATGTCGTCGTTCTGGACAGTGCGCGGGTACACCACTATACCAAATGCCTCCCGGGCAAGCGCTGAACCCCGAGCTGTCGCTGTGGGCTGGTGGCACAGGAAGTCAACTTCGAACCGTGGCCGGGAGACGATCGCGCCTTGCAAGGGACGCACATCTTCTCAATCTTCGATGACCTCTCTGCACGCACCGCAACTTCTCCCCCGCCGGGTGTGTGCCATTGGACAGCAATCTCGCCGCTCCCTCATGGGGTCCCCCGCACTCCTTGGACATGGCCACGCGAAGGCCAACAGCAGCAAGAGGAGAAGGTCATTGGGTCAGAGGTTGGCATAATGACTCTCACCGACGATGCGCCGGCCACTCCCTCTACCAGCCACCCGTGCACCTCCGAAAGCCTGTACCACCTCGAGCCGCACGACTTCCAGCACCGCCTCGACCAGCGCGATGACCAGCACCGACGGTCCATCCCGAGTTATTGTCCTTCAACGCTTCAAGCCATCCAATGTTGATGCAATGGACAGGCAGACGACGACGGAGCTGGAAGAAGAGGAGGCGTTTTTCAAGGTCCTGTGAGATTGACTTGAAGCCCAGGGCGCCGTGGCTTCGGGGTGACATAACTTCGGCAGCGCTTCCATCTCTCTTGGATCGCCATGGATGCGTCATGCAACGGTGCCGTGGCTCCCTTCCTTCGACATTGGTCAAGTCGTCGTGCAAGGGGTACTGCAGCTTTCCATTTCCAGTTTCCACCTCACGAACTCTCCCACTTCCTCCCTCCATCGCCTCCGACCTTCGCCAACCTCTTCCAACACCTCCAACCGCCAACACCTCGAAAGCCTCCAACACCTCCGACCTTCGTCCAACATGGTCATCATCTCAGTCTATATCCTCGACGTCTCTTACACCCCGGGCGCCAAGCCCCTCGACGCCAACGAATTGAGGGACTGGGTGCAACTTGTCGGCCGTATTAATCTTCGTGTGAGTGTATGGGCGCAAGCTGGCTCTAGTCTCCCTGCCTAGTACAACGCGATGGCTTACTGACGACGATATCTCTTCACCCGCTTGGCACCACAGGAAGAGAAGGCGGTCGCCCCCCACCAAGACGAACTCGACGAAGCTCCCGACGCCTTCAACGAACTCGGTCACACCAAGTCGGCTACCAACGGTTACTTCACAGTCTATCAAGTTCGCGCCAGCATAAGTCACGCCCAGGAACTCCCGGCCAGCGCTCCCATCTACATCTGGTTCGACCCCCTCACCGGCATTGCCCTCAAGAACATGGCGGTCAACCTCTCGGACAAGTTGAGCAAGCGCACCCGTCTCATGTTCGGTCTTTCCGCGTCGACGCCTGATCAAAAGGAACGCAGCCGCGACTACTACCAGGCCAACCGAGAGGAACAGCTTCAGAAGTGCCACGATCGCTGCGTCGCCAACGTCGACGAGATCAAGGCCTACAGCAAGCAGTGGCGTGAGACCAATAAGACCGAGCTCAGTCGTCGCCGCCGCGAGCTGAGGCGCGAGCACTACGCCTTCTTCGTCGCGAGAGAGCGCGCCTATAACGCGGCCAACGCCGAAAGGGGTCAATCGTCCTCGTGGCGACCATCAAGATACGCGCGATCGTCAGGACGGACTCCAACATGCTAACTCTGCTGCGTCCGCCTCTCCCGTGCGTGGCACGATGGCGTCGTCGCGAAGTACGGGCGCCCGCGCTCCCGCGCCTAACCCCCGTGACTGTGTTGGCCCTGCTCGCTCGGTCCCTGCCGTCGATGGCATCAAGCGCCGCATGCGTGCACTGGTTTCAGTCGGTGACGCAGCATGCCGCTCTCTCTCATCCAGCGCCCTCGTCTTTCTTCGTGACTTGCGCATGCGAAGAGCGAGCAACAATCTCTCCTCGAACGGATGATCCGACGGTGTTGTCAAGGCGACTCAGCCGCTGAATGGTCAAACTGGATATGCCCAAGTCTTGGCCTGCGGCTCAACGCTCACCGCTACCTTGGCCAGTCTGACTTTAAAACTGGTGCGACGTGGCGCGACTTCGAAGCAGCACTCTGCCAACTCGATGGGCCAAACCAACGGACCTTGCCACCTCTGGGTCTTGGGTCGCCTTCTCGACCCTACGAGGCTGTGTTGCCAAGGGCAACAAGGGTGAAGAGGCATACTACGAGTCCCACGAGTCTTCCATTGGTTCCAGAACAGGAATCAGCAAAGACGGTGGGCGCAGGTGGCAGTCACACGTCTTCTTCCGTTGCAAGCCAGCATGCATGCTGCCGCGCCGCGGACCGTGGGAGATCGCTTGCTGGCCCGTACAACACGCCGCTGCTCGCTCGCTTGTACCCAAGCTGAGGCACGAGTCGCGCGAACTGCTCACTCGACTTCGACGATGGGCGCCTGGAAGTCTGGAAGCGAATGGAGTCCCACGTGGACAATGGCTCCAGGGCGTTCGCCAGGCACATCATGTCCAAGCACATCATGGTCCATTTGAACACCACTGCTGCTGCTTGTTCTGCATGTGTGGACAGTGGGGAGATGCGAATGATGGATCTTCTGCTGCACTTACAGAATGTGCACCAGTATCCAATCACCAAAAGCACCTACCCTCCCATCACTGGCACCATCGAGGACCTGCACAATCTGGATGGCCATTCAGAGTCTGTGCAGATGCCATGCGTCAAGGTAATGACGAAGAATTGGGACCTCATCTCTCCATCCACCGCACGATTGCCTGCCTCGACACCCACACCGGGATCTGACCCAAGCCGCACTCCAGAGTGTCCCGTGCTTCACGTCACCGCAGCCCTAGCCAGTTCCGCACCCGACGAGCACTCGCCGGGCCAACGAGAAGAGGAAGTCCTGGCTGGGTCAAAGCAAACACGCCACCCTACATGTACGTTACGAGGATGCTCGGGAAGTGATGGATGGGCAAGGCGCAATCCTGCGTCGTGGGCGCCGCCAACGCAACCACTGCCAGCACGCGGCTGAGAGCCAAACGAACACTCTGTCCCAGCCTTCGAGGACAAGCGAGAAACGGCAAGGGTAGCGCCCAAGTGCTTTCGTCGAGTGCAAGCTCGCTGCGGTGCAAGTCCCTGCGCTGCCGTGACCCCTTCAGACAATGGAAGCGAGTCACCGATAGCTTCGCCGTCGAGTGCCCGACCTTTGCGCGGATGGGACACTGATTCAATGCTGCCTTTGTTGCGGCACGCCTCCGATGGCAGCGAGCGCAAGTCAGCAAGAAAGCAACGACGAGCTACCCGCCCAAAGGCTCTCGCGCAAGCGCAACGTGGTCTCAACGAGCGGGAGCGGCAGCCCCAGTCTCCCAGTCTGCAGGCTGTCTTGCTGCTGGCTATCCAGCAAGCGGTGACGTTTCATCTCGAAGTTACCCCCGCAGCAGCTACTGTCGAGCATTCAACATGACCTGGCGCAAGAGTCGCTGTCTCTTCGTCCGTTTGGCCTTTGAGACCAGTCTTGGATCCTTCAAGGTGCAGTCGGAACTTGGACTCGACCCCTTCGGGCGGACGTGACACCTCGGCTTCGGATACATCGCCCCGAGCTTGCTGGAAGCAAAACAAGCTTTTGGCAACGCTCCGCCCGTGCATCCCACAACAGCACCCACCGAGGACCTGCCTGCTCTACCTTGGGAGAGGGACAGCGAGGAGTCGGGGGAGGGAGAACAGGGCGGGCAGGGCGAGGAAGGGTAAAAGCGTAAGGACGGTAGCCGAAGGCGTCGCGGTCGCGGTGAGTAATGAGTGTCGTTGCATTGGCTCGCCCAGGATGTCCACCTGACTCAATCCCCGACATGATGAGCTTTTTCCGTGCTTCCCCCTCTGCCCCACAGCTCTTCACGCAAAAGGAGCACACCTCCAACGTCTTGGTCATCCCTGGCGCCTTCGCCTCTTTGCTCACCTCTCGAGCACGGTGGCCTCACATGAAGATTGAGGACCCAATCTCGCCGCTGAGTCGAGGCGAAGGCAAGCGCGGCTCATGTTCCATGCGTTTGCCTACCGACACCGCCTCGGGAAGCCATTTGCTGAGTCTCTCTCGGAGCAGGACCCACGCAGCATCTTCGCAAATGCCGCCAACTGCGGTTGATATAGAGACTGGCTAGGAGTCCATGACCTGGTGGCTGGTCATCCCGGTACGGACGACAATGCAAGCGCAGAAGAAAAGTGCAAGGCGATCAATATGATGCCCTTGCCTTTTGCCTACGCCCTGCCTGCGATCGTGGGCAGAAAGCCTTCCCGCTGCATTGAGCAGGTCAGGGAGTACCCTGCGGCCTTGGAAGTGGCTCTCGAGCAGTTGGTGATCTCATGCGGTCCCCGAGTACTGCGTGCCGACATTGGCAGATGGTGCACGGAGCCTTTGCCGGGGCTGTACATCGAAGCACCCGAGCAATGGCTACGGGAGGCGGCGACAGCGGCATGTTGCTCGCGAGCGGTCCCCAGCTCCCGCCCACGGCCGACGAGGACAGGATTCGGGCAAGGATTCGGGCATTCATCAATGGTCCCTCCTCGCGATGCTGGAGTCCGATCCCCTCTCGCACTGGCGCAAGCTGCGCCCCAAGTCGCTCGATGCCGGTTCGTCGCCGCCACCCGCGCCCCTACCTGCGTTGCTGCATGATCCTCTCCACTGGCTTTCACTTGCTTGCCAGGCGCCTCCCTGGCACACTGCACTCACGGTGCCGCTCTCCCAGCAGCCTCTGCAATCGATCTTCCTCTCACCACAAGCCGCCGGCGATCCCCCTACCGACTGCACAGATTGGTGTCTTCGTTGCCCCCCTCCCTGTGCGCTTGGCTTCGCTGGCACAAGTCGCATCTTGAAGCCCATCGGACCACCCCTGGAGGACTCATTGGCAGACCCCAAGCCCAGACAGCAGCCGTAGTAGCACCAGCCCTATCAGCCCCGGAAGCCCAAGCCGCCCAGCCGTGAACAGGCATCCAAGCTGAAATATGCTAAGGAGAGTCGCTCGGCCTTCTATCAGGCTCAGCACTCCACCTCCTCTTTCCACTTGCCTGAGCTTTCTGGCACCAAAAGGAGACCAAGCCAAGCCGTCTTGGATGGGCCGATGGGCAGGATCACACTCACTGACGTGCTTCCTGATGGATCAATGGTGACGGTGCTACAGCGGTTTGGGGCTTCAAGCCTTCGGGCTCAGACTTACCAGCGGGCCAAGGTGCTGGCGGGTGCAGGCAGCGATGGGAGCGCCCGGCTCCGCCACTGCTTGGCGAGAGGCAGCACGGGTGGACTCGGCACAAGGCGGTGGCCAGGGATGTCAAGCGCCGCCCTCGCGCCGAGCTGCTGGCATACAGGGAATTGGCTTTGGATCGAGGATTCGGACTTGAGGATTGACCTTAGGATCCGAGAGTACGACGGCGAGCGCACACTTTGGCTTGGTTTCCACTGCATTCCCCGCAACTTGCCGCGCAGAGGCTCAGCAAGACGCACCAGGCGGTGCCCCCTTTCCTTGGTCAGCTCACAGCGCTCTCGTCAAGGGGCAATCAAGGCACCGCATGCTACAAAGGCTGCGAACCCGAGCCGACGAGGGCAGCTACCGGTACGCCTCCCTGTGTCTACCCGCTGGTGCAGCGATGCAGCAGGGACCCACGACCGTGCGGCGACAATTCCTGGCTCAGACGGAGAAACCCAGCCACTTGTCCACATCACCGTCCACACCGACTCCGGATCATCACCACCGACAACACACGATTCCACCTGCAGCACTCCCCGGATCAAACACCACCATGCCCCCCACCTGTCCGACAGGCGTCATCGGCAACAATGGCAGCGTAGGGCCTGACCACCAGCCTGAGGTACCCAAGGGAACTCTGCAGATGTTGTGCAACCAGCACGGCATCTCGTGGAGGCCCAACAATATCAGAATGACACTGATCGCTGCTCTGTAGAGGCGTGGTGTGCCAAGTGAGTGGATTGCTCATAGACCCTCTCGATGTCGGAGTTCCGTCCTGTGTTGGGCCACTGACCACCGCTTCATTGTGACGACGTCACTTCAACCAGTTCCTGCACCCGCTGCCGCTGGTCCCAACCAAACCTCTCTTCCGGCTCCCACTATCGCATCAACTGCTGCCCTCCCGTACAACGAGGTGAGTTGTATAGCCTGGTCGGCCCATGACTGAAGTGCGTGCTCTGAACTGGTCTGCTGACGAGTTCCTCGCTTCATCTCCAGCCTCACACTACAACCGCTGCCATGCCCTTCCCCACGATGTTGTGGGGGCAGTGGTCACCACCACCAGGAGGCACACCGCTCGCCCCTTCCCTCGGGTCATGGCCACCTCAATCCGCCTACTCTCCCCCCTTGATGCCCTCGTCGCCGTGGGCACCTCCCCACGACCATGGAACAGCTCCTGAGTCGGGAATCCCCACGCAGCCTCGTCTCGGACGGGCCGTGCGAGGCAGCGGACGCGGCGCTGGAAATCACTTTCCTTGGGTGACCCGGGCAGTTTCAGTACGCTGTAGGGCACTGGTTCAGCGTTGAGCTGGGGCAACTGCTTGTCCAACTTGCGCGAACGCCCATCATCATTGGCCATGACAAGGACAGTAGGTAATTACTGGAACACCTTTAGGCCCTTTGAAAGTGAGGCCGGCAAAGCCTTGAAAGGCGCCGATTGGGATGTACCAGGTCAATAGCAACCACTGGTAGGGGCTGGTCATCAAGTCTAATGCGGTCTTGCCTCGGATTGGCTACTGGGATTGGAGCAGCGCAGCCTTTGTGACCTCCATGCAGCTTCGACAACACACGGAGCTGCACGAGGGCTATGTCTGCCTGCCAGAACTCAAGGACTGCGACTGCCCGTGGGGCTGCGCTGGGCGCGGAAAACAGACGCAAAGGCTCATCCGTGCTTGGTGGATTGGACTCTGCATCTGGCGCGGCGGTGTGCGCCTGAACACAGCGACGAGGGAAGAAAGAGCCGGCTCGCCCGTCAACGCCGGCTGTGGCTCTCACAGAAGTGCGATTCTGGACTTATGTACATCCTTCCACCCAACCCGTCAAGTTCGTTTTGCTCCATCGACCCTCTAGACACCCGAGGCTTCGTAGGCGCTACCGACGCGTGGGGGGCGGAGGGCAGTCCAGGCGGACAGGATGGTGCGACCGGACGGCGCGGGGATATTAGTAGGACGCTAGCACGTCTGAGTTGGATCAATCGTACCTTGGTGTAATGCCGATACTTTAGAGTGTAGTACGATCCTTATGTTGATGGCGATACCAGTGTTACTATAGTTGTACAAAGACGAGTGGATGGGATTGAATGGTATGCGTACAATGTGATACAGGGGATACAAATACAATGGAGGTATTGAGATCGGTAGAAATACTTGAGGTGAGACATTTCGGCGTACCCTACGTTCCGCGTGTTACGTTGCTCGCCTCTGTCCATTCGATGCGCGAGAGAGGATACTCTGCGCGAGCTTCCTCGCAGCGGGATTGCGGTCGATGTGTCGTTGGGAGTGCGTGCGTGGCGTAGCTACGGGCTTTACGCTTTTGCTCTTGCCCTTGCCGAGCTGAGCTGCTTCTTCTTCAAGGTACCGCCCCCTCTCCCTGCGCCACGCCCTCTGTGCCTCCTCGTCGTCGCCTTGCCCCTCCCCCTCATCACCAGGTAAAATGACCTTTCTCCCCTCTCCCCACCCAAGTCTCCTCCTCTCTTCGTCTTCCCTCGCTTGCCTCTCCTCGCGCTTGCGCTTCTCACTGCGGAAATAAGACCGCAACCTGCTATTCAGTGTATAGGGATCAGCGCTGCGCTTATTAGCGAGGGATTCGAGCTCGAGGATGCGCTTTGTGCGTGCCGCTTCTTGTTTTGCATGGGACGTTGCGCGGTCGAGGTTCGTAAAGGCGTCGGCGGAGGCGGAGGCGTCTGCATCGGCGCCACGCACGGCATCCCTCAGACTCCGCCGTTCAAGTGCCCTCTCCTTGTCCAGCTCAAAGACCCTCCCCGCCAACGTCGGGTCCTCCCCATCGTCCTCCTCGCTCCGCTCCCACCCCTCGACCTTCTGCCGCCCACCCCTCGCAACGACGTACCGCGTCGAAGCAGGATCAGTCCGTACTTCGAATTCGGCGGAACACTCCCGACAGCGACAGATGAAGCCCCAGATGGGGGTGGAGAGGTAGTGACCGATGTGGGTCTTGCGTGCGTTGTAGCGCGTGCCTTGGGGGAGGAGGGCAGAGCACGAGGAGCACCATATGGGGAAGGGAAGTTCGAAGCGGACGATGAGGCCCGATGAGGAGGCGGCGGCGGCGGTGCGCGCGTTAGACGAGGAGGAGGAGGATCCCGCGCTGCTCGAAGTATCGCCTTGCTCGAGCTTGTCCTCGCGTTTGCTGCGCTCAGTGGACGCCTTTTTGAGATGGCGCGCACGCTTCCCTAGGGGATGGGTGCCCGTATGCGAGTTGAAGGACTGCCGCCGCGGATCAGAGTCCGGGGGACGGTACCGTCCCATGTTGAAGCCTTGCATTGTGGGCGGGAGGGTTGGTGGGTGGTGGATTGGGTTGGTGGGTGAGGTTGGATCGATGGTGTGGGGAGGGAAAAAGAAAGGCAGAGAGGGAAAGAGGCGGGGAGAGAAGGCGAATTGGCAGTGGAGCTTAAGCCCGCGAATCGCTGCTCGGAGCCGAAACCACGTGGTGGTGGGCGGCAGCATGGAACGGAAGGGAGCAATGACGAGCCTCCACCGCACGGCCAGGGCCACAGCCAGGCGCAGCAAGAAAAAAGATGGAAATGGCAGTGGAAAAGAGCGGGTGAGTGAGGATAAATGCTTGTGTTTTTTGCAGATGCAATTCCATTTTGCTAGCGTCGCCATTACCAACACAAGACATTCAAGCAATCAATCGCATCCGATCGATCGATTGGGAACTTCATTTGCTGCCACCACCATCGCCCCGAACAAGTGGCTCCTGCGCCGCCACTTCCGTCCTCGCCTTGATTGCGCCGCGGCGCGCGCATTCGAGGGGCTGGCGAGTACAATACAATACAATAGCCGCCTTGGACATCTTACTTCCCTCTCTTCCTGTCCGATCATCATCACCACCACCATCAGCATCACCGCCCACCCCAACCATGAACACCTCGGTCCTGCCTACGCTGGGCTACGGTGGCAATGGTGTTGCCTCGCAGCAGCCTGACCCACCCCGGTCACGCTGGTCAACCGTCTTTGCCTACCGCTTCTCCCTGCGCCCCGTCCTCCTCTTCACCACGCTCCTCTCGACGGTATACCTCGTCTTTGCCGCCGTATCCTCTCTGCGTTCCACGTCGCTCACGGGGGAAACGCGCAGTCTACGCATCCTCGACGTCGTCATTGGCGTGCTTCTCCTCGTCTGTGCCTGCGTCGAAATCTACGGCTTTGTGGCGGCTTACTTGGCGCGCCTACCCTTAGCACGACTATATGCCCGTCTATCCACTCTGGCACTCGCACTCGTCACGGCCGCAGATGTACTCGCCATTGTACAGCACTACGTCGACAAGGGCGATCTCATCGATCAGTGCACTACCACCGAGACCGGTCAGCCCCTCGTCACCTCGTCTTCCTCGTGGGGCTTTTGGTGGTGGAGCACGTCGTCGTCGTCGTCATCATCATCGGACACGGCCATGACGGCAGAACAAGCACGCAGCTACTGTACCTCGCTCTGGAGCAGACAGAGCAGCATCGTCATCGTATGGCTCTTCCTCGTGCTCCTACTCGGCGCACTCTTTCTCCTCCTCGCCTTTTCATTCGTCGCACAACTCGCTGACCCCAATATCCTCGCTCAAGCGCGTGCCAGGCGCGGCGTCGGGAATGTCCCGCCTGGTCAGTCGACTGCACCACCTCATCACCAGTACTCTTCGGCATTCACTTATGACGAGGAAGCATCGCCGTATGACCTCGACGGCAACGACCACCACCACCACAACAACGCCCGTTACGGCGAGCCAAGGTACGATCCATATAGCTATCCACCGCCTCCTGGCCCGCCACCACCGGCATCGCAGCCAGTTATACGCTCTGCTACAGGGACAAGTGCCACATCGGCAGACGCACCCGAGTATACAGAGGGAGGGTACGGCTACATGGGAAGAGTGGGCGATAACAAGTCCATGGTCTCCCTCGACTTGGATCGGGATGACCACCCTCCGCGTGCTTCCACTTCGACGTCGCGGGCACGCAACCCATTTGACGACAATGTGCGCAGGAATAGCAGCAGCAGCAGCGATGGTGGCCATGATAAAAAGGAGGGGGCCAGAGCCAGAGTGGGAGGCGACGCAGCACACTTGTTGGCATTGCCGTCCGAGTTTATGACCAGCGAGGCGCCACAGCAGCAGCAGGCAAGCACAGAGCATGAGTCTGTTGCGGCACCGCCCACTGCGCCCACTGCGTCCACTGCGTCCACTGCGCCCACCGCGCCCACACCAACCGACGGGGCCGTACAGGCCGTCCGCGCTTATGTCAGCAAGGCCTTTGAGCCAGGCTCCGTCCCACCTCCACTGACCAAGGCACTGCAGGACGGTACACTCACCCTCCTCCAGCTGATTCGCATCCTCGGCGAATACCTCACCTCGGAAGACGAGCGCACGCGGTCGATGGGTGTGGAACTACTCGCCCAAGTCGTCATTGACTTGGCACCCGCACCGGGCAGTCCCAAGTCGCCCCTGTTTGACCCCCAAGCAGTACGTACCCTCGCCACCTTCTTCACCGACAAGCTCGAAGATGGAAGCAACGTCGCTGCCTCCATTGCGCGTGCTACCAATTCTGCCGACAAAGTCGTACCCGGCAGCGCACCTACCTACCGCTTCAAGGCCATTCCCGAGGGGACCGAAATGCTCGCCTGCACATTGCGCGCACTCACCACCCTCTCCCGCCTCGCTGGCTTTGGTAGTGTCCAGGCAAAGGGCGTGGCACAGGCACTCATCGCCCACGTCAAGCCGCGTGACCACCCGCAAGCCGTGCGTTTCTTGGTCTATGCGCTGCTCGACGCCCTCCTATCGACGCACCGCAACGCACTCAAGACGCTCGGCAAGGCACTTCTCCACGGCTACGTACAGCTCGCAGAGGGCGAAAAGGACCCGCGCAACCTCCTCTACCTCTTTGCCATGGACCGTGTCCTCCTCGTCGAATGGGAGCACGACGCCAAGACGGCCGAGGAGTTCTTTGACATCACCTACTGTTACTTCCCCATTACCTTTCGTCCCCCGCCCGACGATCCCTATGGTATTTCCACCGACGACCTCAAGCGCGCGCTCCTCGGTTGTCTCTGCGCCAATCCGCTCCTCGCGCCACACGCCATGCCGTTGTTGCTCGAGAAGCTGGCGGCAAGCGGCGGCGCTACCAAAAAGGACACGCTGCGCGCACTCGAGCTCGCCATGCCCGTCTTTGGCCGTGCGGCGGTAAAAGCCAATGAGAAGCGCCTGTGGGAGGGATTCAAAGTGGAGATCATGGCCGCCACGGATGAATCTACCTCGGCGTACGCACAGCGCACACTCGCTTCGTTCCTGCGGGTCCTGTATGGCGATGTGCAGCCCGCTGGTGCGTCTGAGCTGGACGGCGTCGCCCCTCGCATCGTAGCGGAAGCGCTCAATGACCTCGAGGAACCAGAAAAGTCCCTCGCCAAACCCGCGTGCGACCTCCTCGTCGCAATGGTTCATGCCTGCCCTGCCACGGCGTACCTCGCCACATTCGCCCTCATGGATCAGATGCTAGCCATGTTCCAAGACCCGGACGTCGTTTCCGTGCGTGCACCCATCCTCGCGCACGTCGCTACGATGCTCAAGGCGCTGAGGGACGTGTACACCCCGGGCGGTGGCGACGCGCTCAAGGACGACGACGACGCCAAGGCAGGCACGACGTACAAGTTTGCTGCGCCGAGCACGACGACGGCAGGCGTGGCGGATGATGCCGACGGCAACACCGACGGCGACGGCGATACCGCCATGTCCTCGTCCACTCCTACGTCACCCGCCACCCGCTCCTACGACGGCGACGCCCGCCCACTCGACGCCCACCGCGACACGCTCCTCTCCAGCCTCTCCAATGCCATCCGCTCCCCTTCTTCTTCCTACCGCTCCTCTGCACTCCTCTCCTTCGTACACTTGGTGCACGTCCCCTCCTTCCTATCTTCCAGCGAAACAAACTTCATCGCCAGCGCAGTCAACGACCTTCTCCTCAGTCCTGCGGCGGAAGCGGGAGGTGGCGAGGTGCGCGCCGCGGCAATGGAGGGATTGAGGGATATCGCAGCGGTCAGGAGAGAGGTACTCGAGGAAACGACGTTGCCCTTGTTGTTTGGAGCGTTGCCCGATCGGATGCCAGGCGCCAGAGGGGGCGCGGGGCCGGGGGCGGGCCCGGGAGAACGGACTCCAGGTCCCGATGGAGCGACGGCGGACCCCAAGGGTCAAGTCCGCCGTGCTCTCGGCGCCCTCGCACGCCTATGCGTACAGCCCGATTTATTCGACTTGCTCGTCGTAAAGTTATTTACGAAGATGGACTTGGCGTGTGCGCTGCCGTCTGGCGGGGTGGGCAGCGACAGCGCCGAGCGAGAAGCAAACGTAGGGTACGTCCGCGGCCTCCTCGTCACGGTGCTTACCCTCCTCGAGGAGAAGGTCCGCCTGGGGCATACGGATGTCCCGCGCTACGGCGTTACGCTCGTCCCGAGGTTGTTTGCATTGGTGCTTTCTGCGGCTTCCCGGGTGGAACCCCCAGACGAGGAACAAGGCACCAAGGCGTCCCCTGCCCCCGCCCCCGCCCCAGTCGCGGCCGATACGCGCGTCCTCCGTGACGTCGCGCGCCTCACGACGGTGCTGGTGCGCAGTCTTTCCGCGGAGAAGCAGAGGGAGCTTGCGGGGTGGATGTACGGAGCGTTCGTCGGCGGTAGTGGCAGTGGCAGTGGCAGTGGTAGTGGCAGTGGTAGTGAAGCGCTGAGCTCCACCTCGATCAGGCCATTGGCGCAGAACGCACCGCAGAGACACCGTAATGCCCTGTTTGTCTTTGCTGCGGCGTTTGTCGCCTTTCGGAAGGAGGTGGGGTTGCCGAGCGTGGGCGACGCGCCCGCGCAGGGCTCAACCTCGGACAAGTCCTCGGTTTCGCCCTGGCTGTCGACGCTCCTCGACTTTACCGCCTCAGCACACACACCCCTCGAAGCCGACGCGGCGTTTGCCCTCTTGGCCGCAAGCATCAACAAGCACGTTCCCGAGCCGCTTCCCGCAGAGGTGCATGCGCTCCTCGACGCCTTTTGGGAGCGTGCGATCCAATCGTCCGCAGCTCGCGACCACGATGCGACGACGGCGCTGCACGCGTGGTTCTGGATGGCAAAGGCACTTGTGGTCCGCAATAGTCCTGCGGGGCAGGAGATGGTGGAGCGCGTACGGAGAGAGCTGTTCGAGCCGGGTAGCGCGGCTTCGACTGCGACTGGGGCTGTTCCCAACCCGCTGGGCCGCGCAGCCGCGCGGTCACTGGGTCTCCTGGCCAAGGCAGACGACGGCGTCCTGCGGAAAGAGAATGGCGCGGTCATCCGCCTCCTCTACCGACAGAAACTCTTTTCCTACCTCCTCCCCTGCGTCATAGGGGGGTACACGCGCTCCTCCCCACCTGCGCTCCCTGCCTCGGCGCGCACCCCCTCAACGCAAGAAACCCAAACAATCCACCTCATTGCGCTCGTCTCCCTCCTCCCGCATTTACCCCGCCAAACCACCACCGAGCGCCTACCCGAGATCTTCCCCTTGCTGATTCGCGCTCTGGACTTACCCGACGCACAGGCACGCGCTAGCGCAGCAACGACTGTGACGCTCGCCGCTGCTGTTGGGCGGCAGGAACGCGAGCGGGAGATCAAAGCCGGGGGGAGCGGCGCAGGTGCGGGTGGGGACGCATTGACGCTGGTGCAGGATCACCTCACGACGCTCGTGGATCGTCTTCTGGGGATTGCCTGTCCGGGTGTGGGCGGGCGAGGCGGCGGCGGCGGAGAAAGTGTGCGCGGTAAACCCGACGCCTTCTCCCCCCCTCCCACGCGCATAGCAGCCCTCCGCTGCCTCGCGACGCTCGCTCGCTGTCTCCCTTCGAGCTCTTCCTCTTCCTCTTCCTCTGCGGGCTCAACCTCGACAACGAGCGGCTCAGGCGGAAGGAAAGCCCGTGTCCTACGGGCGCTGGCTAGTCCCGGGGTGGGCGTGGATGATCCCAAGAGGGAGGTGAGGGTTCAGGCGGTGGATTGTAAGGCTGTTTGGCATGATTTGGCTTAGAGACGGGTGGGGTGGGAGGTGGGAGGTGAAAGGACAGGAGAGGGGCGGAGTTGAATGCGAGGCGATAGGTAATGCAAGAAATCATTTGCATGTACCTATGCATGGATTAGATGATATTCATAAGCGCACCGCACCGCACGTCTGTACCTGCCTGTCTGGCCTGTCTGCCCGTCTGACTACTTATGCTCGCCTTGAGGTTGCCCCTCTCTGTAAGTACAGTAGCTTACTTTGTGTGTGAGGGAGGGGAGGGCTCCTAGGCGCGTGCGGGCGAGATGCCGCTCGGCGCGCAGCGCATTCAGGCCGTGGAGCCACAAGATTGTGTTTCCACAACCCTGACACCCTGGCATCTGGCAGGTCAGTCAGTTCGGGGGAAAGGGTTGTTCATGCTCGTAGGTACGTTGCTTGTGGGACTTGAATTTTGAGTTTGGTCAAGCGGTAGTGTACGTACTGTACTTATGTCAATCAAGTATGTAATGAGATTGTAGTTGTTGTGTTGTGGTGCCACAATCTCGAGTTTGAGGATCCCCGAGGGGCGGGGCGTCTTCATTGCGGCGCAGGCAGGACGCCGCGCGTGTCCAACTCTCCACTTTTTGTTTTTGGGCCACAACCTTCGCCTTGGGCTGTCCCACGCGTTGCAGCACCGTGGTGGCTTCCTTGCGCACTCTACTGATCCATGGTAAGGGAGATTGTTCATTCCCCGCATAGCCACAGCGAAAGATGCCTCGTCGGATGCACGGTACGACTTCCAAGGGTCAAGGCAAGAAGAGTAAGGGCAAAGACGACGACGACGATGGCGTTTCCTCGGGCTCTTCCTCGACCACCTCCGCGTCGTCGTCGTCCTCCTCCTCTTCCTCGGCGCCTACCCGCCTCTACGACCCCAGCACAGTCCTCGTCCCCCCCGCATACGACACGAAACACCTCTCCACCCTCACCTACCCCCTCCCTCCCCTCCGTACGAGTCTCACCCTCTCGCAGAGCAGCACCTCAGGGAGTACCTCTTCCTCCCTGTGGCTCTCCGCTCAGGTCCTCGCGGCGTATATCCTTTCCGTGCCGGCACTGCGACGACGGCGGCGCGGGAAAGGATGCGGTGCACGTACCGCACTGGAACTGGGCGCAGGCACGGGGTTTACGAGTCTCGTATTGAGTCGATGTGGGTGGGACGTCGTTGCAACGGATTTGGGACACGTAGTGCAGGGTGTGCTCGGGGAGAATGTGCGTGCCAACGCGTGCGACGACGGTGACGCGCAGTGGGGTAAAATCTCACCGCGTGAACTCGATTGGGAGAGTACTTCCCCTGGGGCTCGTCTCCCGCTCAGCAAAGAAGAAGCTGCCTCCCTCCAATTGGTAGTCGCGACGGATACGCTCTACGCGCCGGCCCTCGTCCGTGGTTTCTTTGCGTGTTTCTCCGCGGCGCTTGCAGTGCGACGCTGTGACGGCGAGGGCACGCCCACGCCCACGCCGACGCTAGGCCTCCTCGCGCTAGAACGACGCGACCCCGCGCTAATTGAATGGGCGATGCGCACTGCAGAGGAGGAGTTTGGGCTGTGGTTCAGGGAGGCGGTGAGGGAGAAGCGGTTGGTGAGGATTGTGAGGGAGGGGTTGGGGTGGAGGGATAGGAGGGTGTGGGAGGCGGTGGAGATTTGGGAGGTGGGGAGGCGCGGGGGGGTAGGAGGGTAGTCGAGGAAGGTGATGGCGCGCCAGGGACTGGCATATATGCTGTGCTGTGACACAGCAGCAATTTGGGTGGATGCCAAATCGCACAGGCTTGTCGCCTCTGACCATTTCTACCCATGGCATTCGATAAAGTCACCCGTCAGTCTCGAGTGGGTCAGTCAGTGCGTCGCATGTAGAGGAGCGCTCGTAAGAGAAGCGTGTGTGCGCCCAGAAGTCGTGCTGCCATCTGCAAGTGTGATAGGGTGAAAGTCCGTCTATTCGTCTTTGCACCAGAGCGGGAATTGCCAAAGAGAATGCCACTTTTATCAAAACGACCTTTGCGCAAGACTTGTCATTGGCGGTGGTGGTAATTCAGCCCTTCCCACTGCCACACCACCCACCCAACCACCCACTACTTTGCCCGCCCTCCCTCTGGCCCCACTCAACCGCCCGCCCGGAAAGAGGAACGCGTTCCCACCCGCCTGGCCTAACCACGCATGGCCGGCCAGCCCCCCTCGGCTCCGAACCCTCGCGCGCCCCCAGGGACTGACGTGGAGCAACACGCCACGCCCACGCCCACGCGGCGCCACGCACGCACGCACGCACGCACAGTCCACGCACGCAGGCACACGCCCCGAAGGTCCGCTCAGGGTCGAGTGTCAGGAGCTTCTCGAGGCTTCATCAAGGGTGCGCGTTTGCGGGCGGGGTAGTTTCCTTTTGCCTTGACATCTTGTACATCCTCTGTCTTCTTTTGCAACACCGTCAACCAACCAACCAACTGCCGCCCATTCCTCTCTCTGCCGGCCTACGTTGGCACAGACACCCCCGCCATGGCAGCATATAGTCCACTCTCGGATACACGGCACCGGGCACGGCGGCGCACTGGCCGCACCCGCCTCAGCCTGACATTCCTAGTCGTCGCCGCACTCGCCCTCCTGGCAGCAATCTCCGCACTACCTGCCACAGCCCTAGGCGTCATCGCATTCGACTATGGCGCAGACTCGCTCAAGACGGCCCTCATCAAACCCGGTATGCCCCCCGACGTCGTCCTCACACGCGACTCGAAGCGCAAACTCCCCGCCGTCGTCGCCTGGAACGGCGAGGACCGCGCAGTTGGTACGCCCGCAATGGGACTCGCTACACGCTTCCCTGGTGATACATTCCCCGACTTGAAGCTCCTCCTTGGGCGAACACCCGCCGACATCGACGTCACACAGCGGTACACCGACCTCCTCAACGCCAACGTCGTAATCACCGACCGCTTCACCCTCGCACTCGAGCGTGCAACCGACTACACACGTACAAAGTCGGGACCAGACACACACACCGTCGAGGAGCTCGTCGCCATGTTGTTCTCCCACGCAAAGATGCTCGCAGAGGAGACGGCGGGTGAAAAGGTACGTGTTTCTTACCCGGGAAGCATTGGCACCTTTGGCGGACTCGACACCGTCGTCACCGTTCCTACCTTTTGGACGGCTGTAGAGCGTCAGGCCATCTACGACGCAGCCACCCTCGCTGGGTTCCGCCCGCGCATCGTCAGCGACGCAGCAGCCGCAGCCACGTCCCTCGCCCTCAACCGCAACTTCCCCAAGCCCGAGCTGCACCTCCTCTACGACGCAGGCCACGCTTCGACGCGCGCATCCCTCGTACGCTTCTCTACGCGGGCATTCCCCACTGATGACCTCTTTGGTACCACCCTCAAGGACCACACTTTCATCGAGGTCCTTGCCACGGGTTGGTCCCGAGAGGCAGGCGGGCTCGCACTCGACGAGGCACTCCGCGACATTCTCCTTGCCAAGACGGATAACCCGCAACTGATTGCGTCCACCCCTCGCGCCATGGCCAAGCTCCTCGCTTCCGCCACCAAGACGAAGCACATTCTCTCGGCCAATTCCGAGGCGCGCGTCTCCATCGAAGGCCTCGTGGGCGACGTCGACTTTCGCACCACCGTCACCCGCGACGAGTTTGAGCAGGCCATTGCAGCCCGTGAACTTGATGTTCAGTTTGGAACGCCCGTCCACGACGCCCTGGCCCGCGGCGGCGCACAGCTCGCAGACCTCGACTCGGTCATCCTCATTGGTGGTACCTCGCGCGTGCCCCTCGTCCAGGCGTCCCTCGCATCCGCCGGTGTCCCCGCCTCGCTCCTCGCACAGAATCTCAATGCAGACGAGGCAATGGCCCTCGGCGCTGGATTCTATGGCGCGAGCTTCAGCCCGCAGCTCAAGATGAAGCCCATTCGCGTCGCAGACGTGCAGCCATATGGGATTGAGCTGCGCGAGGGCGGCCAGCAACAACCCGAGACGATCTTCCCCGGCAGCCCAGCCACATTCGAGACTACCTCGCACGTACGCAAGTACGACGGTGCGGTCGACGATTTCAGCTTCGAGGTAGGCTACTCACCCGACTCGGCGCCCCGCGGCTTCGACCCCGATCTCTACCACTTTGACGTATCTGGCATCGATGCAAGTCTGGCCGAGCTCAAGGCCGCGGGCGACTTGGCCAAGGTCGACACCAGCGTCAATCTTACCATTGTCTCCGAGCCACTGGGCACCGTCAGCGTAGAGAGCGCATGGCTCACCGTCAAGCCCAAGAAGGACGGTGGCCTCGTCGGCGCGCTCAAGGGCTTCTTTGGCGGCGGTAGTAGTGCCAAGACGGCGGACACGGCCAACACCACCACCGACGCCGCAACCAACGCCACTGACGCAGACTCCCCCGCCAATGCGACGGATGCCGCGGACCTCGTGCACGACAAGTCCATCCGCCTCAGCGTCAAGTCCACGTCGCCCCAAGCCGTGCAGCCCCTCTCCCCCGCTGCGCACACCGCGTCCAAGAACAAGCTCTACCACGCCGACTCGGCCGCGCGCCAGAAGCTCCAGCGCGAGGAAGTCCGCAATAAAGTCGAGTCGTACGTGTATCGCATGCGCGAGCTTGGCGCAGGTGAAGACAGGCACTTTGAGGCGGCGAGTAAGCCCGCGGAGCGCGAGGCCATTGCCGCTGCTAGTGCTGAGGCAAGTGAGTGGTTGGGCTCCGAGGCCGGCGAGAGGGCAGGCCTGGAAGACCTCAAGGCACGATTGGCGAAGCTCGAGGCACTCGTCAAGCCCGTTGAGGCGCGGATGACGGAAGCGCGGGGACGCGCTGGCGCGGAGAAGCGCCTGATGCATGCGCTGGAGAATGCACAGGTCTTCCTCAATGAAGCGAATGCGAACCTTACCGAGGCGATTGCTAGTGGGAGTGCAAGTCGGTATGCCCGGACGGACCTGGATGCGCTCCAGACGCAGGTCAGCGCAGACAAGGCGTGGTTCGAAAAGGTACGTGCTGAGCAGGAGAGGCGTGCCCTCGAGGAGGAGCCGGCGTGGAGGGTGGATGAGGCGGAGAAGAGGGCGAAGAAGGTGGTGGACAAGGTTGGGAAGTTGAAGAGGAAGAGGTTGCCCAAGACGAGGCCTGCGAAGAAGGAGGAGGGCAAGGACAAGGACAAGAGCAAGGACAAGGACGAAGAGAAGAAGGAGCAGAAGCACGAGGAGTTGTAGTTCCGCACTTTTCGTCGCGCGTAGTACACTATAGAAGACGCTGCGTGGCGTGGCGTGGCGTGGCTCGACGCGACGCGACGTGACATCCAAAAACAAGTCCATATTGTATCGACACTTGCGCCTTCAATCAATCAACGCACATTCCACAACTGCACACACCTCGCCTCGACGACTTTCTTTCCCGCGCGTGCGCCGGCCCCAGCCCCAGCCTCACGCGCAAGGTGCTCCTCCATACTCTCACGCACACTCCAATGAATCTCCACATCAAGTTCACGGGACGTCCCCCATGCGCCGCGCCCCGCAACGTCTCCACCCGCGCCGGAAGGTGGTGTCCCTCCCGACGGCTTAACGTGAATACTCCCCGCTAGGACTTGCCCCTCTTTTGCGTCGATACTCTCCTTCAAGAGGAAGACGCTCTGTTTCCAGTGGGTTTCTTTCCCCCAGGGTCCAGTTGTGAAGCTTACGTTTTCTGGGCCTTGGGCGAGTTCTGCTTCGGTGGGGGCGCGTTGCGTCCAGGGGCCCGGTCCACTGGCAGTGGCAGTGGCGCCAGGACGCACACCCTCGACATCGGACTCTGTGATGGGCTGGATGGTGCACTCGGGTAAGTCCGCGATGACTTGTCCGCCTGTGCACTCGCCCTGCACCGCGGCCTTACCACCGGCACCACCGGTGGGGAGAGAAGGATGCGGCAACGGGAGGAACCACGTATCGAACCAGCTGAGGAATCCGTGAATCTCTGCGTTGCGTGTAACTTCCAATGCAAAGGGCGCGACGAACGAAGGTTGCTGTGCGCGCATCGTCTGCAGTGGGAGGTCGTAGATTGGTTGAGGGGAGGCCACGACCTTGTCAGGGGAGAGTGCCTCGGTGTAGCATTCTGCTTCGAGGCCTTTTGCCATGCTTGGCATGGAGAAGCCGTAGACGTCTGACCAGAAGTTGAGGCGCTGGTGTAGGAGGTCTGAGTCCGATACGGCGCTGAGCACCATTCGGCAGTGCGAGGGCGCGAGGAGGCCCGTGTCCCTCCGGAGGTAACGGTCGCGCGCTACCAGGACGGAAGGGAGCATGCACTCGTACAGGAGGAAGTAGCCCATCCACTCTGATACGAGGAGATCGACTTTCCCCTCGTAAGGGCGGAGTTCGTCCCCCAATTCCTCGATTTTACCCTGCTTGACTTCGACGACGTGGTCCCACCCGCTCGACGCTACGTTTGCGCGCGCACGGTGCGCCACGTCCGATGCGTCAATGGCAAGGACCTTTTTGGCGCCGGCGCGTGCGCAGAAGAGGGAGAGAATACCCGAACCACAGCCGACGTCCATGACGGTCTTGCCGCGGATGAGGGGGGCATTGCGCGGGGAGAGGAGGAACTTTGCATAGGAGAGGGTACGGACCGAGTCCTCGATCATGGTCTGGTGGATGTCGTTGGAGGCGTACGAGCCGAAATAGTTGCTATCGGTATCGGGGGCGGCAGACGTATTGGGGGCAGCCGTTTGGGAGTCGCCTTCCTTGCTGCTGCTGCTGCTGGCGGCGCCGTCCTGACCGGTGAGTCCCATCGTCGAGAGATGCTGCCGCTGCAAATCCTGGAAGGCCATACGCATCGCCGCCAGTTCGCTCTCGAGCTCCTCAACGCGGGCATGCTCGCTGCCAGCCTTGCCAGCGCTTTGCTGCTGCCCCTCTTCACCACTCTCCAACTCATCAAAGTCGAGCTGCAAGAGACCGTCATCCTCGAGACCCGCGACGGGCGCGAGCTCCGCATCGTCATTCAGGAATGCCTCTGTGCCAGTGAGGGCATTGATCTGCGCAGGCGTACTAGGTTGGCGCCGAATGTGGTTGACTAGGCGGATGACCTGCAGTGCGTCGAGGTCTGGGTGCGCGGGAAAGAAGAGAACGTCAGCGAATGCAGTGCAACATGGGCATGACGACGACGACGACGCGCCTACGCGACCGACACTCACTCAAACGCTTCACAACAGCCACAAGATCGCACCCTTCCTCCTCCTTAGCCTGCCTCAGCGCAGCAAGCGGCGAATCAAAGGTAGTGTACTCGCCGCTGCTCCGTGGGAACAACGCCCGCGTCGGAACCTTGAAGGACTCGGCCTGCTGCTGCTGCGAAGTCGTCGATGAAGAGGAACCATCCCCGCCATAGCTTAAGTTCCCACCAGCTGCGGCGTGGCCGTCGTCGTCTACCCAGTCGGCCCAGTCTTGGTCGTCTGCTTCGTCGAAGGACGAGTCCGAGTCCGAGTCCGAGGGCGGGGCCGCAGAGGCGGTAGAGGTGGGTGTCGTATTGCCATGCTGGGGTGCAGCCGCGCCCACAGCACCCGAGGAAGAAGAAGGCGTCGCCGATGAGCTCATGTTGGATGGTGTGTGAGCTGCGTCTAGGTGGAAGAGCGGGCAAAGACAAGCATGTATGCTCCCACCAAACGAAGAAGAGCATCTTCCTGTCGCGTATGTGTAAATTTTTAGGTCGAAGCGGAACGGAAAGAGGGAGAAGCGCGTAACAGATGCGGGAGGCGAACGAGCTTCGGAGCCGAGAGGGGACCCTGCTCTACCCACGCCTGTATGACTAGGATACGAATTGTACAAAGGCACAACTTCCCTCCTTCTTTCTGCTAGGCGTCCGAGACGATCAGTTCGGGTCAGGAATACGGCAAGGAGACGAGGTTTGCGAACCAATACCACGGACCATGTGCGCCTCGGCACTGCACTGCGCATATATCCACTCGGGCCCGCCAGCGTGGTCGTTCTGAATCGCTGCATTTCAACTGAATCGAGCATGTACATATACGCTAGCCGCGACATTCTCTCCTCCTCGCCGCAGTTTTCCGCCACTACTCATCCGATCGCGTGTCCAGGAGGTTAAACTCTCCGGCCTTGGCCGCCTCGATGCGTCCCTTGACCTTTTCGTAAATGGTGAACACGACGGCCTGTCCCGGCGCCACACGAGCCACACGCGGGGTGATACCCTTCCAAAAGGCACTCACGCCCTCTTGCGCCCACATGTCCTTTGCGACCTTTGCCACACGCGAAATCGCCGTCTCGCCTTCGACTTTCGAGGCGCGCTGGATGCGCGTCTTGATCGTGTCGATGGGGGCGTTGGAAAAGGGGCCGAGGGCACCAGAGATGAGGCCGATGGTGGCAGTCTCGTACGAGGGGAGCTCGGTGGTGCCGTGTACGCGGTGAGCCAGCGCCTTGAGTTCTTGGTAGGCGGTGAAGTTGGCGGCTGCAGGCGGAGGAGGGCGCGAAAGGAGAGACGAGGAGGTCAGTCAGAGGGTGATATTATGAACAGAGCGTCGCGCCCGCGCCCGCGCCGCTACCCACCTTGATTCGTGGCCTGACGAAGGGCCGTAAGAGCGACACCGCGGTACAGCGTGAGGAATCCCTCTTCCCGGATAATCGTGTACAAGCAGTGCGCGGCATTGCGGTACCTCGGCACCTCTAGCGGGTCAGCAAGCGAGTGCTGCTGCGCCTGGAGACGAATCTTGACGACTTCCATGGGGTTCACCACCGCCACGGCCTCGGTCGTACCCGCGCCCAGACCAGCCAGGAAGACGCCCTGTGGGCTGGTGATGCCCGTCGTTGGGTCTGCCAGGGCCGACTTGTAGTACTCGAAGCTCATGAAGCGGATGGCCATCTTGGGTACGATGCCTGCCACGACGGCACCCAGACCCTTGTACAGGCCAAGCGGCGTCTCTCTGCGCACAATGTAGGCACCCGTGGCAAAGAAGCCCCGTGCCTTTTGGCCAGATGCCTTGCCCTTGCGGGACAGCTGCATCCGCACCTTGATCGTGTCCAGGGCTGGGCGGCGAGGAGTGGAGGGAGGGGTGAGGGAGGGCATGTTCATCAGCTGAGACGTCCGAGGCGTTGTCGACGATTGGGAGGCCAAGATTTCTGTGCAACTCACGATGACATGTGCATGCTTCTGCAAAGCCTGCGATACCTCCTGCAATCAAATGCGTCGACGGCGCGACCTTTGGCTTGTTGTTGGGCTTCTTTTCGGCGGCCATTTTGGTGGTGTGAGCGCGGTAGTGGTTGGAGAGGTGAGTTCACAAAGTTGCGAGAGGGTCCTAGCTGGCAAGAGGAACGGTGAGTGGCAAATGGGAAATGCAGCGAATTCGAACGGAAGCGTCGATTGGCGGTGAGCGGTGAGTGGTGGTGGTGGCAGTGGAGGAGCAGGAACAGGAGCAAACGTCTCTGGAAGGACTATCCCGAGCCTCGAGGACCCCCACCCGCTCCTCGGCACTGCTTCTTTAAATGCCATTGAGGTCATCCCCCGTCCTGTCATCCCAATCCCGATGAGCTCCTGTCGTGTCGCACATCCGGTCCACTTTGATTCTGCTCGCGCCTCCTCACCCTCACCTTCTCGCTCCCTCTCCGCCTCTCTCCACGATTAACCCCGCATTGGCCGCCGCTCCCCGCATAACGCGCATCGAGGCAAGCGCAAGCTGCAATTGTCCGTCCGTCCGCCCACGCGCCGCGCCAACCACACTCCTCCACTGCCCCGCCCCGCCCCGGCAGGCCCCTGCGCTCTGCGTGTGATCCCACGTCAAGGCGCGTGCGGGTACGGGTGCGGGTGCGGGTGCAGCGTGCGGATGCGCGTGCGCGTGCGTGCGTGACCCACTCACCGCCATCCGGCTGCCGGATCAGCGCCAGCCAACGAAAAGTCGAGCGTGATTGCCGGAGCGGTCCGGATCCTCCCGGCCAAGCGGGGCGAGGAAGACAAAAATTGGCGACCGGACGGCGCGGAGCAAATGTTCGCAGAGCGGTCGGTGCGCACCACACGCGATGGCTCTGGATTGCCAACCAAAACACACTTGTTGATTGGACTCGGGCGATGGCCGATCTTTCTCGACAATCTGACAAGCAATCGACCGACCGGTCAAAGTGCAGAAGTGCATCCGGCTATCCTGGCGCTCGGACCAGGTGGGACCTTGTGTGTGTGTGTGTGCCGGCCAGAATCGGAACCTTACCAGTTCCTACTAGAGCCTATCCTTTGCCAAGAGTTGACGTCGGGTGCGAGTGTGACTCATGGCGATCATCTCAGCGTCAATGGGCATGGTCGAGGAAGAACGTATGCGCTAGCGCTCGCCCGCAGCTCACTCCCGCATCGCGGGCGCGACAAAAAGAAACTCCCAACCAGGGGCTCGAACCCTGGACATTCAGATTCACTGGAAACCAGCGAGGCTCTTGTGAAGTAAGAGTCTGACGCTCTGCCAACTGAGCTAGCCGGGATGAGTTGATGCTCAATCCGAAGAAAACGTATATGATAGCGTCATTTAATTTTTGTCCCCGCGGTCTGCTCGGCGCGTCTCGCATCCTGAAACTCGTCCCGCGAGGTGCTTGCCCTGATCCTCCGAACCACACAGCACGACGGCCTCGCGATGTGCCACTACTTCGACCCAATGCATTATACTACCCTCACAAGAAGCTTCATGCCCCACACTATCCCCTCTGGCATCCCCTCTAGTGGCTCAATGCCCCCACTCGCGCCTGCAATTGCCACGCTCCAATTCTTGCCCTGCGCTGACCCGCCCTGCCGATCCTCCTCCAACAGCAGAAGCCTCCTTCTGCTTGCCTTTTCATCCGAATCGTCTGGTGCAATGCCTACCTCGAGCTCCCATTCACCTGCGTATCCGCTCTTGGGCAAATCGACGGCTACCTCTACGCACTCCTCCGCCTCGACTCCAGCGGATCCAGCAGAGGAAGGAAGCTTTGCCTCGGGCACAACTCGGTAACGTATGTGAATCTCTGTCATGCCAAGGGAGCCACCAGCTGAGATCGCAGTCCCAATCGTGGGATCAGTGCCAGCATCCGTGGCGTCGTTGGACCAGCCGTCATCCTCGACGAGCGTAAAGGAGCCCTGCCAGGGTCGTCCCGTCGCTGCATCGACCTCCTCTCGCACCTTCCTCTCCGTATATGCCCTCTTGGGAGCGGGGAACAAGATCAACGACCGCCTCCTCGCACCCTGCTGTGGCGCAATGTCCTGAATGCCCTGAAACGCACGTCTCGCCCCGGTCCTTGCATCCCCAGGTGGGACCGCCAGGGCCAGCACGCCGCCTGCGCGTACGAGGTAGGGGCAGCGAGAAAGAGGCGCATATAGTGTGACGGGCTCGGATCGTACGGGCGAGTCGGGCGCGTTGGAGTGCGTCGGGCTTGTTGGCGCATTGTGCTGTGCATTGCTGACGGTGTCGTCGACGTCGACGTCGTCGTTGGGCCCATACCATCTCTGCCCATGGCAGTCATACCACCAAGAGGCCTCGCGTCCATTGCGCGTCATCGATTCGCCGCCGGCATCTTCCGCGCCAGACGCGTCTTCTTCCGCCTCGTCGCCTACGTGCTCCACTGGAAGCCAAAAGCTTACGCTGCGAGCTGCCTTGCTCAACACCGGCGCAACAAGCACATGACTTCCGACTAGGAATTGCTCGTCTTGCGTCAGGGTGTTGCGATCGTGCGGCCCTCGGTGATGCCACAGCACGGGCTTCAACACTGGCCAGCCTCGCCGAAAGTAGTGCGTCACGTAGAGCGAGTACAAGAATGGGATCAGGGCATACCTCCACGCCAGCGTCGCGCGAAGGATCGACCCAACGTCCTTTCGAGACTCCGCATCGTCGTCCCCACCCTGGCTGCCATCGCATACGTGATGGCCGTCGTACATCCACAGCGTCGTGGAGATTTGCTTCCATGAATGCACGGTGAAGCGTGTATGCCAGCTCGCCTGCTGGCACCAGCGCACCAGCAGCTCCGCACTGGGACTCTGACTTCCGGCAAAGCCGCCCACGTCGTGTCCATACAGCCCGCACCCAAAGGACAGGCCGTAGGAGAGGGTCAAGCGCGTACTGTACGCAAAGGAGCTCCATGTCGTGGCATTGTCTCCGGACCAGGTCGCATGCGCAAAGCACTGCATACCCGGGACGGCGGAGCGTGTCACAATTGTCGGGCGGAATCGCGGGCGGGCGGAGAGCAGCGCGCGAAAGGTCGAGCGGGCCATGCCCATCGTCAGGGCAGCGCGTCCCCACGTTCCCACTGCCACTGGTCCGGACCAGCCACACATGCGCGCAGAGACGTCCGTCACCTCGCCTTGTTGGTCGTCTGTCCTCGCAGCGTCAGAGCCGCCGCTGCTAAGGCCATTCCGAAGTCTACCGTCCGTGCCAGTCGAGCATACATCCGACTCAGTAGGCACAGCGGGCACGGTCCAGAGAGCTTCCTCGCCGGCGAGCATCTCGGCATCATCGAGCAAAGTCGACATCTCGTTGTTATCGATCCAGATGCCCGTAATGCCATTGCTCAGACAGCCCTCTGCTATCAGACGCTCCCACTGCGCTGCGCCGTCGCGAGAGGAGAAATCAAAGTAGCTCCCCTTGGCCGTCTCGCCCATGCTGGAGCTCCAGTGCAGGGTCATGGCCTGCCCGTCTGCGCCGCAGCGGTCGGTATCGCGGTATTGAGGTGGCGTTGGCCCGCCATTTGCGTGACTGGGGAGGCATTGACCGCCCACGGCATCAGGCGCAGCGCGTACAAAGACGTTACTGCGCGCCGTTTCCGCGTACAGGGGATGCGACTCCAAAAGCCACGGCTTGACATTGATTATGACCTGGCAGGCCAAATCGCCCTCGAGCGCCCGTCCGAGCGCACGAGGATCGGGATACCGCGCCTTGTTCCAGATAAAGTAGTGTCGCTCTTGGGTCTGCTCGTCCTGGCAGTATCCGCTCGAGAGGTGCATCCCGTCGATGGGGAAACCGCGGGCGCGCGTCTCTGCGACGTAGGAGACTACTGCGGCCTGTGCATCGGAGCGCTCCGAGAGGGTCAGACTGCTGGCGAGGTATCCGAATTGGCCCAGTGAAGGCAGCGTAGGGCTGGCCTGCCACTGCGAGTGGCGGTCTCCAGCCGCGCTGTGCGAAGGCGGCGTGACGAGGCGCGCGAATTGCGAGACGATGCTCGGAAGGGTGGGGCGGTGCCGTGGGTGGCTGGCATCGGCGTCGCCGAGGAGGACGTAATAATCGAGCGGGCCGTGCTCGGTGCTAAAGTACTGAAAGTTGCCCGTAGAGAAATCATGCTCCGCCCCAAAGTCAAAGACGGAGGGGTTCAGCGTATTGTAGTACACGCCGTGAAAGAAGTCTGCCGCCGCATCGTACTGCACGTAAAAGGGCGTAATTTTGTAGAACGGATCCGTCTCCTCGGGGTCTGCCGCGAGACTATCCCGGCCGTCCAGGACGAAGCGCTTCCCCATACGGTCGATTCGACCCTTGGCTTCGCCCAGACCATACACGAATTTGTTCTGCGAGGCGAGGGGCTGGTCTCGCCAGTTGACGGTGGGCTCGTCTTCGCTCTGCGGCATGTAACTCTCCCGGCAAGTGTAGTGCCACACCCGGCCGGAGACTTCGTCGTAGGTGTATGCCTTTTTGAAGTCGGTCATGAAGGGGAGGTCGTCCGCGTCTGACTCAGCCCACTGCCAGGACAGACACATATATGGTGAGTAGGTGATGACGATTTTGAGCCCGGCATTACCCTGCTGCGAGGCTCGTGGACTCGTCAGGGTGACGCGACAGGACGCGTCGTCGTGCTGCCGGCGCAGGGAAGACGTTCCGGAAGCGTGAGCTCATTGCAATGCTTCTGGTAAGCAGCCAAATCTCGACACTGCTACGAACCTCTATTTTCCACTCTCCGCCCACTCGCTTTTCCCACGCAATCCCGCGCTCATGATCCCGCAGCTGAATCCCGCCCTGCCTACTAGGCAACTGATGCACGACTCTGACCAGCCCGTCGGAGATTGGGTGCACCGAGAAGATGTGGTTCTTGCTGTCGCGGAATCGGACCAGTGGCTGATTCCTGGCATCGTCAGGTGAGCTCGGGGTGGTGGGATCCTGCAGTGACTCTATCCGCCAGCCAGTCGGATTGATGAGGCGCGGCATGGTGTTGGCCTTGGTGCGAGCTAGCAGCGGGACATAGAAGGTGGACTCGAGGGGAGATGATGCGAGAAGAAAAGAAGAGAGGGCAGAACAAAGTCTCATGTAAGGTCCATTCGTTCTCCACACAACGCAACATCAACTGCCCCCTTCAAAGTCCGCTCAGACCCGCCTCAGCTCGGACCTCAAATACACCCACAGCCCGCCTTGACCGGATATTGCACCTCCCATGACAAGGACCTAGAAAGAAGGCAAGGCGATCCCTCGGCCCTTTCTTTGCGAACACAGACACGAAGAAAATGAACGTGCCTTGGTTACGTGCGAGCCACCTCCAAAACGTTCCCTCCTTTTCTCCTAAACCCTCGCGGAGTTGCAGCTCGCCGTGGCTTCCGAAACCCCGCCCTGCCCTGCCCTGCCCTGCCTGCCCACGCCACGCACGCACGCACGCCATCCTTCTTCCTCGCATTGCGTGGCCGCGTGGGGTGGAGGGAGAGTTGACCCGCGGCGGCCCGCGGCGGCCCGGGGGGCAAAAGGGGGCGCGGGCTTCATGGACCCTGGCGCCTCTTTCAGCGCTCGCGGGGTCGATGTATTAATTCGATTCATCGGCTAGAATATACACCTTGCGTCTCAGTCTCATTGCCAATGTATTGTAATCAAAGTCTTCGCGGGCCGTTTCCGTTATGCTACAATCGAAGCTACGAAGCCACTTTGCGGATCAAGCGTGCAAGCGTGCAAGCGCGCGCGCCGTGGCTTGCGAGCGGGACGTACGATTCACGCGGCACACACTGCCTCATCTTTACGGCCGCAAAAGCGGCCCGCGCCATGGTATCCATCCCCTGCCTCAAAGCGCCTTGCCAGTCTTTGCCTTGTCTGCACTCGCACTCACACCCACGCCCGAGTCCCGCTTGGGATCCCACTCCCTGATGCGCACAACCTGTGGCAGACAAAAGCCACGGAGCGTCCCTGCGTCCTTGAAGGCAAAATTCTCGGGCGCCTCCTTGATGGACAGTGCCATGAGTTCGACGCTGACGACGAGGTGGTACGCGCCGTATCCCGTGAGAATGTGCCACCAGGCGTGACCTTCGATGACGGCTGCGAGGGGGTAGCCGACGCGCGCGCGGATCAGGCGGAGGGAGTCGCAGAAGATGTTGTCGAGGTTCCAGACGAGGAAGCCCGTGAGGAAGACGGTGCAGCCGAGCTTGTAGGAGTTGCGAATCGCTGCGCGGGTTTGGAGAGCCCTTGGGGAGGCGGCGAGGGGCGAAGAAGGGGAGTATAGGTAGTAGAGTGCGCGAATGGTCGATGCGATTTGGATGGCGCCGTAGGCGACTTGGTGCAGTACGGGATTAGGGAGTGCGAGCTGGCGGGGAAGGTGGGCAGAGAGAGGGTCAGCCATTGCGTACATGCGTGCTGAGCGTGGCGCGGCGTGGCGCGGCGCGGCAATATCGAGGGGGACTCACGTATCCGACGGTAATGAGGATGCCTGGTGAGTAGAGTAAAGCAGGTGTGTGGTGATATCCTATGAGTCAGTTTCAAGCGATTTCATCTTTGAGCGGCGGTACAGCGCGAGAGTGGCACATACCAATGGCCACGAGACCGACTGGCAGCCATGCCCCACCCCAAGGAGCTTGCCCCCGCTTATTGGTCTCTAGAATGCAGTAGCTGAGTACGAGGGAAGTGTAGATCATGGGTAGCTCATCTAGGAGCTGACACTCGTATAGGAGCGTGGCATGAAAGAAGAAGCTGCCTACGCCGACAAAGGCTATGCCGCCGTGGGTAATGGTGAAGCGGGAGGGTAGCGCCTCGCGCCGACAGGCATGCACGCCGAAGAGTGCTAGTGCGATAAAGGCGACGTTTGTGAATGTGTTCATGGGCTGACGTTAGGGGCGGAAGGGCGGTAAGAGGCGTGTCAGCCAAGTGTTCCGCGATGGCGCGGTATTACCACCGCCTGCCACGCCGCACTCACCTCTGCAATGTACTTGCTCCAGCGATACTTGTCCTCACACCAGAGCAAGGAGCTGGTAATGGGACCCCAGTAGCCTACGGGAGGCAGCCCATCGGGGCCAAGGTGATTTGCTGTCCACGCCATTGCGATGATTGAATACGTTGAGATGAAGAGTGCACGAAGAGGAGATAATGCGGGTGACCGAGTTCTATGCTGTCTAGGAGTTCTATGAGAGTCGATTGAGGCGAGTGCGCGATGAGAGTCAATCGATGCGAGGGCGTGGGGGAGGAAAAAAGAGGAAAAGAGGAGACGGTGCGGGCGAGCGGGTATCTTTGGTGTGAGCAATGCTTATGCTTGTACAGCAGTTTCGTCTAAGTAGTGAAAACAGGGTCAATGCGAGGCGTGGGGGGTTGATCCCTTTTGTCGTGTGTACATGGCTGAGAAATGGATGGAGCGCTTAATGGCCCGGCCACTTTCCCTCACTTCAGTCGTCGCCTTGGCCGGTGGGCCGGGCCCGCGACTTGCCTGCCTCGCCTGCTCTGGCCCGCCCTTGCCCTGCACTGCCCTGCCTTGCCCTGGTCCGCCCCGCACGCAGACACGCCCGCGACGCGTGGGTGAGACTCGCAGGTCAATGCAAAGGCAAAGGCACGCACGCGTCGAGTCGAGTGAGTGAGTGAGTGAGCGAGAGAGTGAGTGAGCGAGAGAGTGAGAAGGAAGCGTTTGTTGTTAATGGCAGTAAGCAGTGGTTGCAATTGGAGAGGAGCACTGCATCACTTCGGAACTGCCTTGAGATCTTCGATAACTCTCATCAACCCCTCGCACCTACCCACTCTCATTGCCCCACTTGCCAGCCCTCCGCCCGCCTCTGCAAAACGCGTCACCTGCCCATCGCATTTTCCCATTTACGACTCGACTCCACTCTTCCTGTGGCAGCGAGCACGAGTAACATTGCGTAGAGACATCGCGCCCCCACCCGCAGCCATCACCTTGCTGCACCGTTCTGCGCGATCCATGGCGCAGTCCCGGTAGACTACACGCACGGGCTCGCCTGAGCGTCCTCTTCTTTGGCGCTCACAATCTCATCTACTCGCCCCAGCCTTGCCAGCATGGGTCAAACAACATTGGCTTCTTGGTATCGCCTCCCCTCTTCTTTCCACGCGGCAACCTCCGGTCCTTCTCATGCCTCCTCTTCCAGGGACCCACGGCATACGGGCGCCCCATCTGGTTCGCAGACACGTCTTTCCTTTGGCAGAGTCAAGGCCGAGGACGACCAGCAGCATAGCGCAGTAGTGCACGGGCGCACGGGTGCATCTCTGTGGGCAGACCCGCAGGACCCATCGGAAGATGAATTGGAGAGTCAAGAGTCAGCATCGCATGTCAATGGTGACGGCAGACAGATCGAGCAACCAATCTGCATCATAGACTCTAGCCCGGCAAAGACCAAACGAGGTGCACCACACGTCGCACACCGCATCATTGGCAAGCGCAAGCGTACACGCAGCCCCTCTCAAGACTGCCGGGTCGATGTGCCTGCCGCGCCTCCTCCCCGTCGGAAACCTACTTGGGCCAAGGCGCTCAAGGCATTGAAAGCACTCGAAGAGGAAACTGGTCCGGGTCAAGGATCTGCATCCCCCGCCACTGCTCAGGTCGATGCCGAGCTGCGGCAGTTGTGCGACTTGGCACGGAGCCATGTGGCCCACGCAACGGCCAAGGGACACTCGCGCAAGAACAAGCCAATACGACGGCAGGATCTCGCCATCATTGCCGCCTCCAGCTCGGCCAGTCAATCCAATCGCCGTCTCTCGGCAGATCTCTTCCAACAGAAGCCTCGAGCGCTGCCTGCACTACCAGGACCCAGTCGCGCCTCCTCTGGACCTGTCCCGCGTGCTCCTGCTCCTCCGCCTAGCAGAGGCTCATTCAAACATGTCGCTGCCCCAGTTACCCCACCAAACCCCCTCAAGCCCTATTTCTCGCATCTCAAAGACTGGCGCTACCCAGACGACGCCGATACAGCTGTCCTCACAGAGCCAAAATTGCCCTCGCGGTATGTGCCCCAAGAGCCCTTGCAACACGTCCACCGTATATGCAGCAGACCAGAAGGGTTCACATGCCCATGGATGCTCGTACCAAAGACCATCTTCGACGCCGGCAAGAGCTGCAACCGTAGCTTCATCACTGCCGAGCTGCTCCTCAAGCACGTCGAACGCTGCCATGCCGTAGCGCCTCCAGGCGAGACGTCCATCTTTTGTCGATGGGATGCATGCCACAACAGGGCCTTTGCAAATCCTCCAGCATTGATGACACACATCATGGATCGCCATGCTGCACCGCTAGTCTGGTCATGTCCCTTCCAGACCTGCCGCTTTCCCGGCAGAACACCCGCCTCGGATCAGGCAATGAGCACAACCCACGTCGAAAAGGCCCACGATTCCCTCTACGAGGCAATACGTCCACTCGCACTCCCCCGCCCCATTCGCTACCCGACGCCTCCAAAGCCCCGTTCCTTTTCCCGCGAACAACCTGCATGGTCACTCATGCTTCAATGCCCCCTTCCCAGCAAGAAGCAGTGGGCCAGGCCCCTACATGTTCCCAGCGCACCGCCACTGTCTTCTGCTGCTGGCCTCGTGGGACACGCCGAGCCCCCACCTGCACCCGACGAAGAAGGCGCGCATCCATGGAACGTCATTACCCCCATCCTCGACTACCTCGAGCCGCATGCCCTACCGCGGCCTCTGCGCTACCCGTTCCCCCCAGCAGATGAGTTCTGGGTGGATTTCACCGAGGAGGGTGATCAAGCAAAGGAAGACTTCTGGGTGGACTTTACGGATCAGGATGACCAGACTTTGGAGGAGGTGTACATGCGCGCCGGATCACCGCATTTGGTGTGCTCGGAGGAGGAAGACTCCGAGTTCGACAGCTTAGAGGAGCAAGGCGACTCCACGCCCGTATCTGACGTCTCCGATGATCCCATGGACATTGATGAGCCATCCAAGGCCAACGAGAGGAGCGTGTCCGAGCAGACAACTCCTACCGCCACGCGCGCAAGCTCCGCTCCTGCAGAGTCACCCGCCTTGCAAGAGACTTTCCGTCAGGTCGAAGAGACGCAGCTGCGCACGAGCAGGGCCAAGACGACTCCGGACCGCGGGGCGCGCTTCGGCACTGCAGGGGAGGCGGTGTCTAGCGAGATTGTTGCGCTGAGGCAGAGTCAGAGCCAGGACCAGACGCCGAGTCAGACTCCAAGTCGACACTCTCCTGGCAACTCGGATAGCAGTGAGGCAGGGCCCGGCGATCTGCTACCGCCCGTGCCCTCCGAAGAGGGCCCTGTCGAACAAGGCGAGAGGCAAGGTTTGCGGCCCCTACAGGCGCAAGAGACGCATATGCTGGATGCGCATCCCGCCGATGGCCCGGATGCAGAGATGACACTGCATGCAGCAACCATCAAAACTGCCGCTGCTCTGGAATCGATCCAGCAGAGCCAAACCCAAGACTCGCGGATACCTGAGGATGCAGACTCGGATATGCTACCCGAGGACGCCATGGAGATTCCAAGCGCAGCTGAACCGACGGTGCGCTTCGCCGAACCTACCGCCGATATTGAGCCTGCCTCATCAAGTCAGGCTCAAGGTACGCGTCCGCTCGAGGCTCAAGAGGGGGAAAGATCCGCCGAGAGAGCTCGGGAAAATCCAGCTGCAATGGGCCCTAGGGAAGAAGAGGCACTACCAGAGATGACTGGCATTGCAATCGAAGCTGATCCGAACAATGGCATCCAAGACACGGCAGAGCGGGAGAACTCTGTCGAGCGTCCCTCTGATGGACCTCACGTAGAGGCGATGGGAGAAGCAGAAGCGCAACCCGAGGTGGCTGCCATCGAGCTCGACGCTGCGCAGGGCAGTGACATCCAAGACAACGTAGAGCAGGAGAATTTGGCCGAGGTAGCTCTGGACGGTGCTGGACGTGAGGTCGACAGAGAAGCAAATACGCTGCCCGAGGCGGCTACCACTGAGCTCGAGGCTGCCCAGTCCGATCAGGGCCAAGACATGCGGTCCGGATCACCGGCAGAGCGGGGCCAAGACGTGCGGTCCGGATCACCGGCAGAGCGGGCCAACTCGGCCCCAGGCGCTCAATCTGGCTCTGACGGGAAGGACGAGAGTGAAGCAGAAGCGATGTCCACTCAGGCTAGCCCCGACCTAGAAGCTGCCCAGAGCAGCGGTATTCAAGGACGGGGGAAGTCGCCCGAAGAGCTCAGCGATGTGACTATGGGAGATGCAGAAGCCGTATCAGGGCCGGCTAGCCCTAGGCTTGAGTCTGCCTTGTCCACTCAGGATGAAGAAGCACGGCCCAAAGCGATGACGGAGCCGGGAGATGCTTTGGTCGAAGGGGCTGTAGAGGCCCCAGACGTGACCACCACGGCGAAAGCGCGATGTGTGGCCGTTTCCACTGTTTGCGATTCCGCGCAGGCCCAATCTAGTGATGGCCAGCAGCCGGACACGGCAGAGCTTGTGGTCGAGGATCAGGTGGCTGTCCAGGTGCCTGAGGAAATGGGGAAGGACGTCGCCCCTCCGCTGCAACCACCTGTAGAGAACGCCCGACCTTCTCCGTCTCCGCCTGCGGCAAAGCAATTACCGTCCCCGCCTCCCAAAGCAACAACGGCCGACGTCCAGCAGCAAAGGCGGCAAGACTCACTCCCACCCGCGGAAACGGCGGCCCCCTCCACGGAACACATCCCTGTCCCCACCTTGGTACCCACCCTCGACGACCCCACCCCCCGGCCAAACGGGCACGCAGAGCCTGGCGTAGGCGTGAACGGCAGCGCGAGCATCAGCATGGCGGAGCGGGTATAAGAACCATATTCAGCGTCACGAGCATTCTTCGTCCAGCCATCCATCTAACCATCATGTACATCTCCTACATTGCGCTGTTTCCTTTCCTGCCTTGCTTGCGTTGCGGCCCATGCAGCGGCATGTACTTTCGTATCTATTCTCCCCAGAGCAGTCATCGATTTCCCAATCAATTGTGTAGCCTTCTCTACTCTGTATCGCCCAAGATCACGTGGTAGATGCCCTCGGACACCCAGAGACCGATGAATGGTCCGGGGGCAGAGTTTATGCCCGAGCAAATTTTCCAGCCATATTCCTCGAGCGGGCGTATCCATTCGGCATCGTAGCAGTCGTGCTCCATGCGCCCTTTGTCTGGGTGCAAGAGGGTTATGCCGACACCGAGGGCCCTCTCGAGAGCCCAGAGGCTTTCCTCCTGTCCGGGACCCCCACAGGCCAGACTGGACAGCCACTGGTACACCTGCACCAGATTATCATCTTCATCCAGGCCGCCACCGAAGTAGCCTGCTTCGAGTAGGTCGTATCGATCCCGCATGCCCACTTCGAGGGCGAGCTGCCTCAGCCTTTGCACAGAGAGGTCTCGATCCCAGAGCGCCAGGGCAATTGCTTCGAAGAGGCCGTCGGTGGGATATGCGCCAAGCTCTTTGATGCCGTATGACTGGCGCGGAAGCCTCGCAACCCGAAGCGGCGGTTCCGAGTTCAGGGTCTCAATGTGCCAGTACCATGGCACATGGCGCACCCTCTTGAGTGGCCCCGGCGGCGGCTGAAGTCTCATCGGCGGCGGGGGAGTCGCACAATTATCGACCTGTACGGGAGCGGGGATCGACGAAAGAGGTCAGCGGGTGTACAGGTCTGAACCTGGGCAGTTGTATGCCGATCTGCGCCGGGTCTGATAACTCACCGAACTGCGGCTGGACTCCCGAGGAGAGGCGGTAGTCTGCTCTTCGTCCAACTTGCGACGCTGGGAGGATGGCGCCTCAGAAGACTCATCCTCGGGTCTGGGACGGCGACACGGCATCGACATCATAGGCATCTTGAGGCTGAGAATCGGCTTGAGTTGGTAGGGGTGTTGTTGTGGAAGCTAAAGTGGAAGGTCAGAAGAGAATGTATGCGGTCCAGAGCAAGGAGATGTCAGAGCGAGTGGCTTAAAATAGTGGTGAGAGGGAAAGCGTATGGCCGCTGGATATAAGGTGAAAAGAATGAGGCGGCTCTTCCCAGCCTTTTCCAGGCGTATACGCCTTGGACGTCCGCCTGTCCTCATTTCCGCGATGGCGGTACAGGGCTGAACCTTTTTTGCTTTGTCCCCGGCGGCAGCGGCGGCGGCGGAGAGACAGCCGCCGACGACTCAGCAGGCGGTGAAATTCCCAAGACAATGAAGCCGACTCCGCCGCTTCATCAATGAGATGAAAGTGCTCCGCCGGGGGCAAGGAGGTATGCGCGATTGAGCAAGGACGACATTTTCAGTGCGAGACAGCCTGGCGACTCCATGACCGACGTCGGGGAGGCTCGACCCAAAGAGGAGTTAGGAATGAGTGGTCCTTCCCAAGCTGTGTCTGATTTCAGATGGTTGGGGCTTGGAAAATGAAATAGGTACCTTGGGTAGGTACTTCCACGAGACACTGAATGGGACGCAACCCTCGGTGGCGGTTTTCTGCCCGTGTCCAGACGCTTATCCGACTCTCACGATTACCCACCTACTGATGTAAGTGCTGCAATGGAAATTGCCGAAGATATCGAAATTCGAAGACGATGGAAAATGTGGACCAAGTGACAGAGCGGAAATGAGGAGTCTGTCAAGGTGTGTGCAGCGGGCAAGCGGCGCTGATCCGCACACAGCACATCCCCGACGCGTCTTCTCGCCCTGATCCCAGGCGGGCTCCCACGCGAGCAACACGCAAATCCGGGTGAACAATTGATTGCAAGTTGGTGCTTGACGCAATTCTCGCCGGTAATTTTGCTCATCGAGGTCTTCTGGGGGCTGCATATATGACATTGCTGGTGGACCAGAGGCTACACGACGAAGGGGCCTCGGTCGCTGTTGAAGGCCGCTGCAAAGCTGAGGTGGTGAGGACGGAGGTGATGAGGACAACCACGAACGCGAAGCGGGCGCGGATGGACGTTGACGGATCTACTGTGATACATGGGGGTGGCGTACCACCTCTGCGGCCCACATGCTTTGACCTATTCAGTCCTCTGGAAGAAAAGCAGCTGGGATGGCAACGTATCCTACTCGCGACCGTCGGGGTAGTGACTGTATGCGCCTGGTGCACAAACGGCTGCGCCTGGGACAATGGGGCAATAGCGGGAACGACCTGCTTCATAAAGACCGATGAATGGTCCCGGCTCCTGTGCCCTGTCAATCTTGCCATCCCGATCCAGCATCTTCTCGAGCGGTCGCGACCATCGGGCCTCGCTTGCATGGCAGCGCAGGATGGCGATGGGGACTCCGACTGTCTCCTCCAGCACCCACAATGCCAGCTCCCCCCGAGCAATGCCTTTGCCGAGGTCCAAAAACCAGGAATCCAACTCGTATCTGCTGTAGCAACGGGAAAGAAGGCTCGAGATCCTGACTCTCAACTCCAGCGCCTTCCGAAACGCAGACTGCTGCAGCCCCTCGGCGGACTGTCCACGCTCCCAGACGGAAAGCGCCACTGCGTCCCACAAGCTTAGTGGAGCGAGAGCAGTGGCCTGGAATTGCTTAGCGCCCACGACTGTCGTCACCGGGTCCGTCTCGAGGATGCCCACACCACAGTGGCGGGGCAGTACCTCCAGTGGCCTGAGTCGAGGCTGGGGCCAGTGTACAAGAGGTGGCAGAAGTCCAGGTTTAGCCTTTGGCCAGTCGTCGGGGTTGTACTGTGGAGTGAAGAATCATTGAGTTGGTGTCAGAAGCGCGCTCATCCCGTCCCAGGGTGAAACATATCTGAGCTCACTGAAACCAGCTCCCAAGCCCAGTCCGGCGCAATTTGCTCAGGACGCGGAAAGAGGGTGACGGGCACCTCGAGCCTTTTTCCTTGCGTCGGCCAAGGGCCAGTCCCGGGAGATCCTTCCTGCAGTCTCTGACGCTTGTGCTGCGACTGCCCGTGCTTCTCTTCTCCCCCCGCCTTCGACGACGTTGCTTGGCAATCCTTGACTGGTTGGGTCATACTCTCGATAGCGATAGGATTGGCGTGTGACGCAGAGAGCGGGACTTGCAGGCCAGGTGCCTATTGGCAAAGACGAAGTGACCACAGATTGCTCGTGTTCCGATGAAGATGTGTGGGAGTGCAGGTTGGAAGCGTAGATCAGTCTCAGAATTTCCTATGTTCAAGCAGGCCGCCCCTGCCCCGCACGCTTTAGCACCGGCGCGCCGCTGTGCCGTCTTGGCCGTGAGTGCGCCATGCGAACGTCAAAGGTGGGCGCGGCATGACGTTCGAGCGGGCAACCGGAGCAGACATTCCCCCACTGAAGCGGGCGGGCGTCGGCCAACGCTCTCTTCCCATCTCGAACGGTACCTCAAGCTGTCAAGTAGAGTTTCAGGGTCGGGGATCTGACGTAGGTACAGCTAAGGCGCGACATGCCTAGCTTGGGAGTAACTCGGGGAAGCTACGATGCAAAACCCTCTCTAGGCTGTCCACGACGAGGTCGCGGAGTATCTTCGAGTGGGA
This sequence comes from Quambalaria eucalypti, assembly GCA_004016185.1. Classification (NCBI taxonomy): domain Eukaryota; kingdom Fungi; phylum Basidiomycota; class Exobasidiomycetes; order Microstromatales; family Quambalariaceae; genus Quambalaria; species Quambalaria eucalypti. The sequence goes on from RRYC01000024.1 coordinate 59,245, forward strand.
TTCTGCGAGTATGAAATGAGCGGCGGCCCGTGCGAAAGTGTCGCCGTCATCTCGCTTTCCGTCCCACACGCGTCTGCGCCGCTGCGAGGGCCAAAGAGAGACATTGCATGCACTCGTGCTCCTTTCTCACGCTATCCACTATCTGTGCTGCAATCCGCGCGCCTTTTGGAGTTCTCAACGTGTGACTTCTTTGCCGTTGGAGCTGCGCCAAACGATACTCAACGTTCGTTTTTGCCATGACCTACTTAGCACATGCCGAGCGATGACCCGCAACGACTCGCAAATGCATTCAGGACACGAGGGAGCATCAATCGGAGCTCGATGGCATTTCATCTTCACCATCAGAAGAAAAGTGAGACATCGGAGCACCGAAGTGCATCTGGGACCTCGCCGCCCTGGCGGGGCTCGCACGCGCCGGAGAGGGATTAGGACAACACACAATTCTTCTCGAGGGCAGGAGCGATAAGTGTCGAAAGCTCAATGGAGGGTTGAAATGAAGGTATCGCGCAATAGGAGCGTATTCGTGAGAAAGAAAACCACAGCGTATAGGAGAGATGTGATCGACCAACCAGCTTGCAAAGCTGACAACGATTGAGACGGGTACGAAGGAGCCGGGCGGCCTCTCTTCAAAGATGCTTGGTGCTGGCGTGACAAGGAACCAGAGAACCTCGATGTTTGTGCCGGCGCAACGAGCGGCATCAGAGCCAGCGAAGGAGGCATGTCCTGAGATGTCGCTTGGTTGCAGAGTTGTCTCACTGGCGGCGGACTGCTGCTCTATATGCTGAGCAGGTGGGCGTTGACGTCGAACAACGTGCTCAAGGCCGGCGTCAGAGCTCAGGTATATGGCAACGACGGGTCTCTTTCTCGTTTCTGAGCTGTAAGGGGACAATACGCGGACCTTCAAGGCTTTTGGGCCCTGAGATGCAAGCACGTGGACGTCTAAAGCCCAGGCCAGGACTTGCAGCGTGATCCAATCCCAGTGCAACATCGTGGGGGAAAGTAGGCGAGATATCCATTCTTGATACCCCGCAAGTCCCTGTTGTTTGTAGATCCACTGTGCGATGAGATCCTTGGATGCCTCTTGGCGGACTGTTGACTTGATGATATCTGCTGAACCGCCGAGAACTTCAGCAAAGAGCTTGAAGAGCCTGTCACTCTCACCATTGTAGGATGATTGAGTGATGGCCAGGGTGGAATAGCCCGATAGATCCAGGAGTCCGTTTCCGTGGGGAACAGAATTCGGACGACCAATTCGTTTGATGAGCCTTGTCGCGGGGTGATCTTGGTAGTAGACCTCCTTGACGCGCCCTTGGTCGTGTTCCTTGATAGAATGTGCCTGTTCTTGCTTCCCACTCTGGAGAGCCTTCATTCTGGCAATTTTCTGCTCGCGATGAACTTTATCCTGCTGAAGCTCGCCGATGCGGTGCTCCAAATCTAAGACCTCCGACTCGTTTTGCTGGATTGCGTCCTGCGTATGGAAATAGGAGCCTGGACAATCTCGGGCAAAGAGAGAGTGCTCGCTCTGTTGGATGATGCCTGGCTGAGGCTGAGTGTTGATAGCCGCCGGAGAAGCTGCGCTGCCGGACTGCGGCGCAAGCGAGAACAGAGGGACATGCGTCAGCAAAGAAAGAGTCGCTGTGCATCAAAAGTGAGCTCTTTGGAGTCGTGACTGTATCAAAGTGACTCCAGCACTGTTTCCAGAGGCTGCTGCCGAGGAGGGAGCCTGGCTTTTGCTTGCATTCAATCGACGACGTTGGCTCGACGCCTCAGCTGCGATCGTTTCTATGGCCTTATCAGTGTGCGCATCAGTAGGCGCCTCCCTTTTGATCTTTGGTGACATTTCGGCCGGGTTTTGATCTAGAATAGCGAGTGCGTGATGGAATGGCGGTGAGGAGAAAAGCGAAGGGATGAGAGGACAATTCAGCTACTCTTGCCAACGCTGCGTTTGTTCCCACGCTGGCGACGCGTCGCGCTGGCAAGAGTCAACTTCAAGGCGGTCGTGGCCTACGCCACGCTTGTCGACGCGTGTCGCCACCAAAAGAGTCACATGACCACTTGAGTGCGAGTCTTCCGGCGCGTTGGTCCGGGTCCTCTCCCTCACCTTCGAAGGGCTTCTCAGTCGCTCAGCCGCTTCAGTGCGCACGTGTGCGATAGAGACTTGGTATGTATGGGCGTTCACCCTGCTAGGGAGCTGCGCTACATGTTCGTAGGCAAGGACTCAGCGAGTCTCCCTGCCATCGATTAACACATATCAGCCAAAGGCGCAAAGCTGACCCACCTAGCTACACGCCACTGGACGCTGGAAGTAAGCGTTTAGTATGGCCTGAAGAGGCCGGGAGCGAACTCAGCGCTGCGACACGCCCAAGTTGATACTTAGAGCCTCTCTCCTTCCTGCCCGCGACCGGAAAAGTAAAGAGCTACCAGCGCCTCGGACTTTGCCCGTCAGCGACTCACTCCACCATCAAACACACAGATATACGCAACTGCTTGCTTGGTCGATAGCATCAGAAGCGTACTCAAGAGTTTCATTCGATGAAGGTATGCGCGGACACACGGAGGGACGGCACTCGGCGCATGACAGGCAGCAAAGTTGCATCTGTGCACAGGTCCATGCCGCAAAGCCTCAGCCGGAAGTGCTTCCCGTGTTAGCCGTGAGAGAACTTGGATGCTGGCAGGCCGAGCTCGTAGGCGCCGTCGTACCTCTTGATGAGCGCGACGACGGGCGTATCGGGATCGTCTGTGCCGTATACTTTCCAAGTCTTGACCGTCGGTGAGATCTTGACCACCACGACGCGGAAGATCCTCGAGACGCAAACGAAAAGAAACCAATCGTCCAGGTCGAGATTTGCCTTGGCCTTCGCTTTCTGACTTTGGAAATAAGATTCGCATTCTCCGACCCATCCGGTGATACAGGGCGCATTGGCGTCCTCGACCACAAAACTGTATACCTGCTGCCGTATTTCACTCTCTGAGCCTCCCAGAGCCAATCCAAAGAGCTTGAAGAGCCGAGTCGTAGCGCGTTGCCCCACTGGGATTTCTGAATGCCTGGCCACCAGCGTGGGCTTTGTATGACATGTCTGTGTTTGAATCGTTGCAGGAAGGAGTGATGGCCAGCGAACCTTGCAGAGAGGGTGTCGAGGCTCAGCCGCGCGCAAACGCAGCAGGCGCCATTCAGCCTGGTCCTCCCGCCGCTTGTCCTCTTCTTGGTGGAGCGCCCCTCTCAAGCGCTGCAACTCGGCCTCGAGCTCAACATGCCGTGCCTTCTGGTGGTCGAGGTCTTCTTCTAGCTTTAGATGCTCGGCCCGCTCTCGTCCAAAGTTGACTCGAAGCTGACGCAAGTGGACGGAATTGTGCTTCAGATCCGACTCGAGCTGTGTTGTTCGCACTCGCTCTTGCGCCAGATCGTTCTCGCGCTGGCGGGAACCCGCTTCCTCTCGCGCCAGCTCGTCTTCAAGTTGGAGTCTTCGGGCCCGCTCCTGCTCGCGCTCGCTCTGAAGCTTTTTGCCCTGTCTTCGGCATCGCTCCAGCTCGGCACGGCACTCAAAATAGCGCTGTCGCCAGACGCTAAGGTCCTCTTCGTCGTCACTAAGGGGGGGAATGTCCTCCTCTCTCTTGAGACTGGAAGCATCCTGGACTCGCCGACGTTGTGCAGGGGCAGCACCGCGTAGAGGAGAGTCGTGATCAGTGTCAAGGGCTCCGCGTTTGCTTCCTTTACACATAATGATGCGCGTGACCATGCGGCGGGAGAAAGGAATATTCGTCGTTGTGATGGGGTGTGTGAGTCCTTTCGAGGATACGAGGAAGGCAGCGAGGTTGGCTTTTCGAACGGGCTTTCGCTTGATGAGTGGCTTGGCGAAGGTTGCATGGATGGGAAGGGCGTGAAGAAGTTTCAATCACTTTCTTCTCAAAGTGTCCGATGACGCCGATTGCGAGCGGGAGGTCAAACCTTGTACGGACGATGTGCGCGGCCCAATCAAACCTTGTTTGGCGGTGTAGGAGGCGGGGTGCAAGGTGGGAGCGCAAAGAAACAGGAGCACGCTCGATGGGATACTCGCTCACACAGCTTTTAGACAGATGGACCACTCAGACATGAATTGGTGTGGAATGCAGCTTGGACATGTGCACTGTGCGACCACAACCTCGACATTTATCCTCGTCACGTCGGTCTCAATCACTCGAAGAGGTGTCCAGACTGCTTTTCAGCGCGCCCGAGGGTCCCCTGTCGGAGTGTAATGCAAAGGGATGGATGGGTGAGGTGGTGCATAGGCGCAGGAGGTCAGCCTCTTTTGTCATTGCTGGTCCGCTTGCAAATTTGCGCATGACACACCTCCATACGCTCGATGGCTTCACCGTGGTGCTGCCCGCGCCAGTCCTGCGTGCCGTATTGCAGCGCTCGCTCATGATGATGGATGAGGAGGCGAATTTCCTCGAGCGTGCGTCCCTGAAGAATGGCAAGGTGCAGAGTGGTAGGCAGGGCATAAGTTTGATGTGGCGCGAGGAGCATTCGCGCCAAAAGCGTTGCACTGTAACTCACGTCTTTGGGACACGCGGTCAGGCCCTGGAGATGTTAGGTAGGGAGTAGCATACATGCCACCGAATGCCATCAATATCGGCTCGAATCTCATAGTCAGACAATATGCAAGGACTCACCCTGGCCTCAAGGCTCTGCAGTTGCTGGCGGTACGCTTCGAGGTGCGGGGCAAAGACAAAGACTGAATCCACACGCGGCTGACCACACAGTCAGCATACACGCTTGCTGGCCTTACCAAAGTGATGGCTGGGCTCGTCTTGGCTACCCACAGTCCACAATGCGCATCTTCATCTGATGACCGTTGCCGATGCCTTTGCTGCCATACACATTTTGGTGGACAAGCGCCAGTTGCTCTTCGGAGAGAGTACCCAAGTCTCGCAAGAGGTCAGTCAGGAGCACTAAAGCCACCGCGTCATTGGTTGCGCCATCGAGCTTGCGAGTGGTGGCAGGTGGGTTGAGCAGGCGCTCGGTGATCCTGACGACGGGGTCTGTGGGTGCTTGGGAAGACATTGTGTGGGAGTTTGAGAGCTGGGTGAGGGTCCAGAAGTCGTGCAGAGAATGATGGTAGAGAAACAGGAAAAGGGAGGGCAGTTGGTGGCGACGAGGACCAATAATGGGAGTGGGTCCGCGGTGAAGCGAAGCAAGCGTGTTCAATTTGGCGACAATGCCTGCAGGGTAGGGCACTGTCGGGTCTGAGAGTAGATGTTGTGTGAAGGCGGGCGGAATGAACAAATGCCCAAAGGCGCCCGGCATAAGGCACCTCAAAACATTCGAGGGGCGCGTGGGAGCAAAGGTTCAGCGCGGGCCCACCGCCCCCGCCAGCCCCAGCCACACACCGACCAGCATTCCTCACAGGGACAAAAAGGGGCTGGAGCGGCAAACAGCGGGAGGAAGGTGGCATGCGTAGACGAGTCGCCTTCCGTTGAGCCATGGCTCTACCTCGATATCGCCTGAAGAAAGTGATTCGGGGACTCGTGACATGGGCTAGTCACCAACCGGGCAAGAAATGCTCGCCTCGCCTCTCATTCGCAATCCTCATGCCAGCGTCGTAAGTCGTCCATCAATGTGAGTATTGGCGATGAATTCTGACAGCCCACTCGCAAGCCCCATGGAGTTCATCGAGAAAGGTTTTACCATAGCGACACCGCGTATGATCTCGAATGTATGCTAGCGATTCCACCGCGCGAATCGGATCGACGGACTGAGACAGAGTCAAGCGCTGTAAATTCTGAGGTTCAAACTTCTATGACGTGGGAGGGGTGGTCTGAGAGTAGGTTTCTCCTTCTGCTCCTCCCCGTTGAGATGAAGGTGGGACCGAGAAGCAGGCTAGGACGCATTGCGCTACTGCACTACCGCTTCTCTCGACTTATACGGGACGTCGATGCTTGCTGTGCACATAGGTATTCTGCTGCTTTTTGTGGCCATGCTTTGCAGCTGCTCTTCGGGGCCTACTGACTTTCAGCAGGCAATGGGATGACGTGCTCGAAGATTCCATTCTCGCTGAGATAAAGGGCGATGAAGTGCACGTTGGCGTTCTTCCAAGGAACGAAGAGGGAGGCTGGATGATACCCGCAACTGGGGTTCTTTTGAAAGAGCATAACACCCAAATCGACCGCTTCTCCCAAAGTCTTTGCTGCTAGCTCGTCTGCCGGGTGACTGCCGACTCCCTCGTTGGACCACTCCTTGAGAGGCGTTGAGGTGCCTTGGAGCTTTGTTGCAAAGACGGCTCCGATCTGCTCGGTTGCGAGTCCCATTCTTTCGCCAAAGCATTCGAAGAGGTTCTTGCTGGCGCTGCCACTGACAGTCCTCTGAGTCCTTGCCAGGGGCGGGTCCGAGTGCAAAGCAAGAGAAAGCACGCCATGAGGAAGAGGCTCGAGGGGGAGAATTCTTGCCAGCTTTTCCGCAGAGAATGCATTCTTTTTGGCGCTGGCCTGAGCTCGTGCTGTGGCATGGGTCTCTGCGACCTGCCCTCGATGCTGCTTCTGCTGTTGCTTTCGCTGCTGCTTTTGAGCCTTTGAATGCTGCTTGTCCGGGCGCTGGACCCTGTCCTTGCTTGAGGCCTTGCGGCTACTACGCTCCCGCTCTGCTTGGAGGCGCTTTGTTTCCGCCTCGATGAGTTGCCTTGCATCCACGAGCCGCCGCTCCTCTTCCTCTTCCTTGACGCGCAGCTCCTGTCTCAAGTTGTGTGGGGCGGAGGGCTTGTCATTGGATGAAGCAGTCGAGCTTGAAGGTGAGTTTGCGTTGTCCAATGGTGGCTGTTGACTGGGAGGTTCTTCGGTTGTAACGGTTGGACTAATCGTCACCTCGGTGCAAGACTCGACGGCGGCGGCGGCGGCGGCACATAAGGGCCCAGAGTCTGTGCCTGGATTGGACATGTTGAACGAGCCTGGGCTGCCACAGCCTGAATGTCCTTTGCGCGGGTCGAGTTTGCAGGTACGTGGCTGAGCTACAAGGAGTGAATTGCAGACGAGCGTGTTGATACGGAGGAATGGATGGCAAAGAAGGGTAGTGTCCCAATGGTTGCGTTACGTCGAACGACTGGCCCTTGCTCACACTAACGGCGCGGCGGGCGGCGCGACTCCACCTCGCTGAGCGGGGCGCCACTCCACGACTGCGTGTAGCTGAAGACACCCACTTCGAGTTCACAGCCGACTCTCCTTCTTTCTCAGCACACGCCCGCCAACGCCAAATCGCACCAATGCCAAGCTCTTAGTAGGTACGCAGGTAATGACCAAAGCCGCAAATCTCATTGGTTCAATCAAAGTCAAAACGCCAAGGCGTGAGGTACACAAGCGACAAGGCTAGTGGGAAGGGATCGTGAGGCATGACGATACAAGAAGGCCAATCGGGTGCTCGGACAGATGGATATGGCTGTTATTCAGAGGCGCTGCGAAAAGACTCTGTCCCTCCCCAATTTCGTGGCGGGGCACTGGCGGCGCAGAAGGCACGGAGCACTACTTTCATACTTGGGCGCGGGACCCCAGCACCGTCCCGGAACTATTGAGCGTGGTAGCTGCTACCTCTCGTCCTTCAAAATGGGTCGCCGTATGGGCGACGATGAATGGCAAACTTCCTGAAACCTTCTTCGGAAAGGCCACTCCGGACGACATGTTCGAAGCTGCCATCTTCGGCCTCGTAGAGGGCAATGAGGTCATAGCAGGTACGTTCGCCGCCTCTGCCCCCGAGCGAGGACTCAAAGACAACAGTCAGCCGGTGATTTCCCTGATCATTGCGCCCCTTGAAGATGATGAGCCCAACGCCGAACCGGTCGGCCACGAACTTTGCGGCCTCTCTGTACCGGATCTCGATCTGACTTGCGCCCTCTGCTGTGTTTAGCCAGGCCAGTGGCTCCGAGTGCCAGTGCTTGAGTTCTGGCTTTGCGCGTATGATCTGGCTGAACAGCGCTTCGATTGAAGCGGGTGTACGAAGGAGACGTTCTGCCAAGACCTTGAACAACTGCCTGTGCTCGGGGCTCTCAGTGGTCCTCCCGTGCGTTCTGCCAAGGGCGGGCTGGGTCTGCATTGGGATGAACGGCAGGATGCAGAAGAAATCCTGAAGACTGGGGATCCTATTCAGAATCTCGGCAGGCACAGCTGTTCCGTCGGCGCGGAGGATGGGTTGACGCGAGTTCCCGATCGTGGGAACACTTTGCTTCCATGTCGGCTCTTGACCCATTCCGCGGAATTGCCCGGACTTTAGGGGGCCTTGATTGGTGGGCTCGCCCCTGTCCTCGTGGCGCAGGGCTTCCATGCTTCGACCTGAGTGCTCTTCTTCCTGGAGCGCAGGGGCATTGCTGGTGCGACGAGCCTCTTCCTTGTGACGGCGAAGCTCATTGGAGATGTCTCGAAAGTTCCCCTCAAGGCGGCCGATAACTTCGTCAGTGCGCTCTTGAGCGCGCATAGACTGTTCCTTGATGTGCTGTTCGTCATCGCGCTGGCGGCGCAGGGCGGCATTGTCGCGCTGAAGGTCATCAACGCGGCGCTGGAGTTCCTCGAAGCGGACGAGCAGCTGCGCATTGGAAGGGATCGCCGCTGACGAGGGTGCGAGGGAGTCGGCTGTCGACTGCCCTTGCGGTGGACTAACGTCAAGCTCGGAGGCTGACTGGACATCAGCTGGCTCGGAGACTGTAGAGGGCGTGCTCAGCGCTTCGAGGTCCTCGACAGACTCGTTGGGTGTGACCTGTTCCTCGCCAGAATCGTTGGCAGGTTGCAGAGGCGCTTCGACGCTCGAGGACAGCGGCGCGGATACAGGCGGCGCACTGGCTTAGCCGCTCTCTGCCGCCGCCGTTGTTTCAGGTGGTTGACCTTCGCTGACAAGTACAGTCGTAGACGCCGTGCTACGAGGAGGAAGGGCACTCGTGTGCCACACAGACCTGCCTGAATGAGGAAAAAAGCGTGGGAGAAGCAGTGTGGAAGGCAGCGCATAATTACAATAAGGACGCAATACACGGCCGTGGGCTTGTGAAAAGTGTTCGAACACTCGCTGGCTCGCTGCTACAGCGGGTGCAAAATTCGGCTTGCAGTCATCGGATGGGGCACCTGAAGCAGCGAGAGGCTGCACTGGCTGAGAGTCCGCTACCGGGTTGACTCGGGGTCGCTGACTTGGGTGGGCAGTCGCAGCGTGGTCCTCTTGAGCGCGACGACGGGGAGCCACAGTCAACTCGATGTTGACCTCGCCAACGTGGAGGCGTATGATCTGGGGTGGTCGATCAGACATGAGGGGACTGTCTACGCGGGAGCGACGAGATGGTGAATGTATGCTAGTGATATCTAACCTGGATGTTGATGGTGACTCAGACCGCGACGTCGGCTGGATGTCTGAGGATGGATGGATGGATGGATGGGAGAAGAAGAGAAGCGCCTGATGGCTGCGAATTGCAGTGGTGTACTCCAAGTCCTTGACACTCGCTGAGCGGCGAGATTACTCTGGACGCGATGCGGCACGAAATCAAATGCTGGTCATGCTCGCTGGCAGCTCACTCAATAACGGGCCGCCCGCCCGCCCAGCACGTGCGCCGCTTCGTACAAGCAGGCTCTCATTCAAAAGAGTGCTCTCGAAGACGAGGACGCTGCGAGGGTGGATAACCGCGAAGCATGCATGTGAACGCTACGAGGATATTTGGCAAAGCTGAGAGTCTCGACACCGTGACATTTGAGTAGGACGTTGAAATTAGATAAGGCGCTACGACAAGACTCTGCGGGTCTTCCCCTCTCGTTCTCATTCTCGGCAGCGGTCTTTATGGTCGCTACTAGCGCGCCAAGAAAGCGGAGGATGGCTGCGACATGTGCGGCGCGAGAGGACGCGCTTGCCGACGTCGTCAGGCTGCTGCTGCGAGCTTTGCGTAGCCTAGCGAGGGTCCGGCCCGCCATTGCGCGGCTGGTACGTGTCCTCAACCAATGAATGCTGGCAAAGATGGTGGGAGCGTGGATTTCCCACAAGGACCCGCGAGACTGCAACCACAATTACGAGAGCGGAGCTCATACTTTCGACAATGCGCTGGCGTTTGCTAGCCTCGGTGCGCGGGAATGACAGGGGCGGGCAGTGGTCGACGGGCAGTGGTCGAGGCGAGGCTAGTCCTTCAGGACGGGCCGAAAACGAAGCGGTAAGACAGGTTCTGGGCAGCTGTTGGATCAAGGTCGACTATTTGCCGTCGCTGATGTCAGCCGTCTTGGGTCTGTCCATCTGGCCGGTGGGAGTGGGAGGCCACTCGGAAAGGGGCAAGATGTGCTCGTATTGTTGCCCTTTTGCATTGCTTGCGCTCACGACGCGGTGGAACGCGGTAGAAGGCCGTACGGACGATCAAGTCGCCATTGGGAAGCACTCGACTCGCCTCCTCCGCTCAGCTCTGCGTCGCAGCCTTTTCGGCGCGCCGTCGTCCGGATGTCCAAGTTGGCCGCGTACGCTTGAGTGTATGGCTGGGCGCCTTGCCCACGCTTGGCCGTCAGGCACCAGTGATTCGCACGCACTCAGTTTAGCGAGTTGAGCTTATTGCTTGGAGATGCAAGGTGAGACTGCCGGGGGGGCTCGCATCTCGAGCAGACGCCCATGAAGGGCAGCATCTTGGGTATGCTGTGACAGAGGGATGAGTACTTCTGGTTGTTAGGCGAGACGATCGCTTGAAGAAGACGCGGAAGGCCAATCCGAGCTTACTTGGTTTTGACCCTTGAAGCCCTTCTTGCGCGAGCAGAGAGGAGGAAGCGCGGCCATGCCCCCAGTCCACCAAAGGATCAGGAAGTAGTCATATTCCAGATGATTGCTGGCAGGCGATAGCGTTGCAGTTGATTGTGCCAGTGAGGGCGATTGCCATCTTTCTTCGCCTGGTCGCGGCAGTCGTTGCTGATCAAGTATTCGCGGATACCATGTACTACATTGCGGAAAGACGAAGTGAGACGCGGAACGAGAGCAATTAATTGATACAATGTGCTTGAGCCAGGGGCCCCACACCCACGCTGATATCGTCTACGCTCGGCTCCCTTTTCAACTCATCCCGGCTAGCTCAGTTGGCAGAGCGTCAGACTCTTACTCCGCAAGAGCCTCGCTGGTTTCCAGTGAATCTGAATGTCCAGGGTTCGAGCCCCTGGTTGGGAGTTTCTTTTTGCTTTTTGCGCCGCCTGCCGCTTTCGAGCGCACGCGTCCGTGTCGCTATCTATGGTGATCGGTCAGCGAAGCCGAGAGTTGGATTCTGAGGCGAAAACAGGCAAAGAAGGGCGCCATTACGCAGCCTGCCGGAGTCCTGGAACCCGCGCCATGTGCCGAGCCCGGATCCGAACACCCCACACACGCGACAGAGTTAGCCGAACCCCACAATTCCATGCATGGAGCGCCGTGCATGCAGCACATCCCGCACGCGCTTTTCCGCTCGCCAGTTCTTCCCGCTCTTTGGCGCTTCGCTCGCTTCTTTCGCGCTCTCGAACGCTCTCGAGTCTGTGAAACGGCCAAAAGCAAGATGGTACATTCGCGAGGGGAAGGAAAACATTTCAGAGGGCAATAGCGCGCGCAGAAGGAGAGGAAGGAGCCTGGGACGGGTGCGAACAAGACGCAACGAGCCGCAACGAGCCGCAACGCATCGCAACGCATCGCAACGCATCGCAACGCATCGCAACGCATCGCAACGCATCGCAACGCATCGCAACTACCTCCCGATGTTCACGAGGGCTGTTCCGGTCGTTTTCGTCGTTGTGTACGTGGTCGTCGTCGTCGTCGTCGTCGTCTGGGCCGCTTTCGTGACCGTGGCCGTCGTAGTCGTCGCTGCAGCACCTGCCGCTGTAGTTGTGTACGTCGTGGTGTACGTGGAGGTCACTGTATACCCCAGGGCATTGGCCGCCGCAGTCTGAATGACCGTTACGGCCGAAGTCACGAGACTTACGACCGTAGACACTAAATCCGAAGTCACCGTGGCCGTTGTAGTCGTCCCTGTCGTCAGCGTCGTGGCCGAAGGGATAAAGCTTGTCAATGTGACCGTCGAGAGAGCTGTCGTCGTGATTAGTGAGGTCAAAATCGACGTTTGGATGGATGTGGCAGTCAGTGTGAGGGTTGAATAGATGTCCGAAATCGAGAGGATAGTCGAGAGGAGGGTGGAAATGCTTGTGGCAGTGGCCGTGGCAGTTGTAGGCAGCGTGAGGGTCGAGTAGATGTCCGAAATCGAGATGACAGTCGAGAGGAGGGTTGAAATGCTGACTGCCGTACTTGTAGTCGGCTGGATCAGGGTTAAAGTTGATACCGCAGTCGTTTCGCTGACCTCTAGGACGATGCTTGTTTCGTATGCCGTTGTCGGCTCAAGCAGTGTCAATATCGAGGTATCAAACTGAGTAGCGGTACTGACTCGCAAAATTGTCGACAGCAGAGTGGTCTCGGATGTGTACGTCACTGGAGGGAGGGTGCGAGTGGCGAGAATCGTTTCCTCCTCGACGTCCTCCTGTGTCAGGACTGATACGATCGTCTGGAGAGATGTGTAGGTCACCGCAGGCAAAGTTTGTGTGGCAAAGATTGTCACCTCCTCGACGTCCTCCTGTGTCAGGACTGATACGACCGTCTGGAGAGATGTGTAAGTGACTGCGGGCAAAGTTTGCGTGGCACAGATTGTTACCTCTTGGAGGCTGCAAGGAATGCTTATCGTTTGGGTCGTCGTATACGGAATACTGAGCGTCGAAGGCGAGAGCGTGATCTCCTGCGTAATGGTGTAAGGAATGCTGACAAATGACGTGATTGTCTGTGAGGGCCCGAGCTCCAGAATTGTGACCGGAACCGACTGCACTTCCTCCAGAATCGAGGTAAGGTACTGCGTGGGACCCTCGAGGATGGAGGTGACGTATTGGGTAGGACCTGCGATGCTCTGCACCTCCTCGAGGATGGAGGTATCGTACTGCGTGGGACCCTCGAGGATGGAGGTGACGTATTGCGTGGGACCTGCGATGGTCTGAACCTCGTCCAGGAACGTGGTAATGTACTGAGTCGGGCCTGGGACCGCTTGAACCTCCTCCAGAATCGAGGTTACGTACTGAGTCGGCCCGGGTTCTCCGATGGTCACGTAAAGCGACTCAATTTCTTCCAGGACGGTTGTCAGATATTGCGTGGGGCCTGTTTTCTCCAATGTCAGGTAGATTGACTCCACCTCGTCCAATACGGAGGTGACGTACTGGGTCGGCCCTTCCTTGTAGATTGTGAAGGGGACAGATTCGACCTCTCGGAGGATAGAGGTGACAGTGGGCCCGAGCTCTGTGTAGGGCACCGATTGTGTCTCCTCTAGGTAGGACGTTACGACTTGAGTGGGCCCTGGCACCTCGATGGTGCTGAAGTAAGTCGTTCCTGGGAGATAGCTTTCGATGTAGCTAGTCTCTACCGAGAGCTGCAGCTGGGTAAGGGTGGCATATAGAGTTTGGGTAAGCAGAGATGTGATAGTCTGTGCAGGCTCGATTGAGTACACAGTGAGCACTTCGCCCGCTTCTGAGTACGTGCTGATGATGGCGCTGGCTGGTAGCGCAGTAGTGATATAGCTGACGACGGTGCTGGCTGGTAGGGCAGTGGTGACGTAGCTGATAATGGTGGCGCTGCAGAGGTCCTCGCCTGCAGCTGCGGCAGAGCTGGAGAGGGGTGCTTGTGCAGAAGCGGTCTCTGATGCCTCGGTGCTTGCCGCGGTCTGAGCTTGCCCACTGCTGGACCCGTCTATATCCGTGGCGGCCACAGTGGCTACCCCGGACTCTGCGCCGCTTTGAAGTCCGGTCGTAGCCGACTGCTCGGCGGTGGCTGCACTGGCCTCGGAGGCCCCTTGTGCAGGAGTTGAGCTCGAGGCGTCGTCGTTTGAGGTTGCAGAGGAAGCGCCTTCGTCGCTGGTGGTTGCTTGCGGATCGGCAGCGGCAGCGGAAGAGCTGCTCGATGGCGCTGTTGAGATGCTCGATGGCGACGAGGCTGCGCTCGCGCTCGTAGCGTCAGTGGCTGATGACGCAGAGGCATTCGCCTCAGCTGAGCTGCTGCCGCTCGCCTCCACGTCGCTGCTGGCCGATGAGATCCCTGCGGTGCTGGCTTGAGGAACGGCTGCAGCGGAGTCGGAGTTGCTTGACGTCGCGGTGCTTGAGACCTCATCGCTGGCGCTCGCTCCGACCTCACTGGTCGAAGGGCTGCCCGAGGCTGCCGATGTCGCGTCTGTGCTGGCGCTGGAGTCAGACTGAATGCCGCCGCTGAGGGAGGTAGTCGCTGCCGGAGAAGAGGCATATGGGTCCTCTGAGCTTGAAGCCGAGCTGAGAGACGAGGAGAGAAGAGATTGCGAGCTCGAGGGGCTGGAAGCAGAGGCTGAAGACTCGCTTTCCGCAGCAGCCGACAAAGTCACGTATATAGTCTCTATGGCGGGACTAGGAGTTTCCGTAACGAAGCTCGTGGTAGTGCTCACGGAAGGCACCAACGAAGACTCGCTTTCCGCAGCAGCCGACAAAGTCACATATATAGTCTCTATGGCGGGACTAGGAGTTTCCGTAACGAAGCTCGTGGTAGTGCTCGTGGAAGGAGCCAAAGTTTCCGTGATGAAGCTTATGCTGATGCTCGTGGACGTCGTAGTGCTCGTGGTTGTGCTCGTAGAGGGGCTTAAAGTTCGCGTCACAGTCTTAGTCTTGGTTCCCCAAAATGTTTCGCGCTCGAACACGGTGCCTAGTTTCGTTTTGTAGATGACCTCGGATATGGTGCGTGTAGATGCCGCCACGGACTTGGTAATGGTTTTTGTGGACGTGGCCAGGGCAGCAGTAATCGTGATCGTAAGGGGCAATCCCGCCTGAGGAGAGCTAGTTGCCGACGACTGCGAGGTCACGGCTCTGCGGGGTCTGTCAGGCGCAAAGCCAATCGTGACGGGAGATGCGTCCGGCGTGGGTGTGGCTGAAGAAGCAAGACCCGAGGACGGCGTTGAAGTGGCCCCAGTGAATCTGCTCAAGAGGTCTTCTAAGAAGAAGGACAAGGCTGACAGGCTAGAGGTTGCCGCGCTTGGGTCCGGTTGCTGCGCGGACGCGACGCTAGTAAAGTCGGTCGAAGTCTCGGCTGCGGCACGGCGATCTTGGTCCGACGAATCGTTGCTGGTGACATCGAGGCTGGGTGAGTGCTTGGGACGCAGTGTATCGGCCAAGCGAAGACGTGGAGAGCCCTTGGCGAAGAGCGTCGCAAAGGCCAAGCATGCGAGCACCGCCAGAAGGATGAGCCTGCGCATTGCGAGGTGGTGAAGAGGCTCGTCAGTTGTGCAGGGGCAGTGGTACGAGTAGTGGGAGCTACGACTAGAGCAAGTAGTGGTGGCTACGACTAGGACCAGTAGTACTGTGGGTGATGGTGGGAGGGAGGAAGACGAGTGGACGCGCTGCTAGACGGTGCGAAAGAGGTTAGGCTAGGGAGGTGGAGGGTTTCTATAGGCTGTATGCGCCCAAAAGGCCTCGCCGCCGATACCAGGACAGACCTAGGTTGGGGTTGAGAAGAGAACAAGGTTAGTGATGCGGTCATGGGCACGATGGCTTGCCAGCCGTTGCGTTGCTGGTCGCGCTCTTGGGCGGCACTGAGGCGGCTTGTCGCTGAGGCCCAAAGAGCACCGCCGTGCGACGTCGTGCGCTTTTCCGCGTTACGCAAATGTCTGGCGGGGATAGGAATATTGCTTGGCTCGATCAGTCTTCCATAATCTAGGCTGGGAGGGCTTTGGCTGGGCGGAATCGAGCGCATGTAGCCATGGCAACTCACCGCTGTTCGACATGCCAGGTACGCGGTGTGAGCCGACGTGTCTGAGAAAGGGACGAAGGAGCCGAGACTTGACGTAGCGGCCATTTGCGGTTGAACGGAGCCCGAAAGAGAGCCTTTTGGAGGCGGAGTCGGGTCACGAGGCGGCTTGCTGTCCTCCCTCGTTAGGTGCTTCTGAGCTGAGGGCCAAGACGGCTCAGACTAGCCCGGGATGCGCTCGGTGGTGGATAAGGCGCACATTTCTTGAGCGTTGAGCGTGTGCGAAATAGATCACTGCGGGGAACAGGTGCTTTTGCGCCACAGGCGCTGTTTTGAGGAAGATGGATGCGGGCGAAGAAGTGGGTCAGTGGTCGACGTGCGTGGGTGCAGCGACGCATAGAGGCGTTGGCATCGGCGTACGCGGCGTCTTACTCACAGCGACGCATGGCAGGCAGAGGGAGAGAGCCAGTGGTAGACACCGCTGTGGCGCTGTGCTTGTGACTCACGTATCTTGATAGCGTCATGCCAATGCGGGGGCTAGATGTTGTCTCGCAAAGGAGGAGAAGCGGAGTCCGAAGCGGGCGGCGACTGCGGTTGGGATGAGCTCTTGATCGATTGTTGGAGTCCGCGAAGCTGGGACGCGTACGCTACGTGGCTGTGATTGGGAGAAGGTGGGTGAGCGAGGAGAGAGAAGGGAAGGAGCAGACAAGGCTGGCAAACATGGCTTTAAGGGAAGAAAGGGAAAGGCAACGAGGGCGCCCGCTGGGCCGAGGGCAAAGCCCAAGCCAGGCCTCTCGTAGGCGCGACCAGGCGCGTCCTTGTTCCGGCGGACGACAAACGAGCGAGCGAGCAGTGGTGCCAGACGTGCTTACGTTACGCCCCTTCAGTCGACGACCGCACATCGACACTATCCACCTACCTACCGGGCTCGCCTGGCTGGGGGTGCTAGAAAGTTCTCTCGTTGCACCCCCGCTTTACCTGATGCCCTTGGCAGGGATACAAAGCTGGCAATGAATAGCCTGCGCAAGTATTTTGGTTGCCGTTTTGTTGCGGCGCATAGTGGAGCCTTGCCGTCTAAGTCTAAATATCGCATTGCTTGTGCGACCAAGATGCGGAAGCGTTGCCGGTCCTTTCTGACAAAATGGTATTCGGGTTGAAAAGTGCAAAAGAGAAACTCCCAACCAGGGGCTCGAACCCTGGACATTCAGATTCGCTGGAAACCAGCGAGGCTCTTGTCTAGTAAGAGTCTGACGCTCTGCCAACTGAGCTAGCCGGGATGATTGAGGAAGATGGCAAACCATGTATCCTATGTTCTGTGGACAAGTCTCACCCTTGCCATCCGCCGCGCCGCGCGAGGAATTCTGTGCACGTGACATGACTGGCGCCGCGAACGCTGCCGCCTCTCTGCGCGCTGCGGCGCCGACCGCGTGGGGGCGCAGGAGGGACGGCTCTGGCCCGGCGTGAGCCCGCGGCGCGTGGGCGGTGGGAGCAGCCCGCCTGCCACCGCGTGTGCGCTCGTCCTCGGAGTCGCAGCCAGCCCCAGCGAGAACCGGCCGGAGACCAGGCAGCACTTGGACATCGATCGGCCTTGAAGTGCCTCTTATTCCATTCTCTTCACCCGTCGTCATCCTCATCCTCATCCCTCCCCCAAACCGACATCCGCAATGACTCGTCTTTACAGCAAGGGCCGCATCCTGGGTCACCAGCGCGGAAAGCACGTCTCGCACCCCCGCACTACCCTCGTCAAGATCGACAACGTCGACTCGACCGAGGACGCCCAGTTCTACCTCGGAAAGGTAAGCATCGCAAATCTCGAAGCTCATCGTCGAGGGGCGGTCATTGTATGAGAAAGTTGGCATGTCAGGTGGTGCCGAGTGGCAAATTATAGCGGTACGGGTGGCATGATGGGCGGTTGTGGTGGGAGGGAGGAAGGGAGGGGCGCATTTGGCGTACGCGTGCAGGCTCAGCATGGCGCACTGCGAGACGTCTGGGCCAACCGATGTGACGTCTCTCTGCTGGGACTGCCATCTGCCATGCTCATCAGAGCTGGCACCGAATTGGCTTCGGAAAGGCAGAGGAGTGGAAATTGTGGTTGGCGGTTGGCGGAGAGCGGATTCTCTTGCACGGACGGCGATGCACCAGCAAAGACCTCTAGAGTCCTTTGACCGAGCCTCGAAGAGCTTCCCTCTCTCAGTACACAACTGACCCTCTTCTTTCCACCCCTTGCCCCTCCCTCGCCCAATGCTCATTACAGCGCATTGCCTACATCTACAAGGCTCCCACCGACCGCAAGGGCTCCAAGGTCCGCGTCATCTGGGGCCGTGTCACCCGCCCTCACGGCAACTCGGGTGTTGTTCGCTCCAAGTTCCGCACCAACATCCCCCCCAAGGCCTTCGGCGCTAGCATCCGGGTCATGCTTTACCCCAGCAACAGTACGTACCACCTCTCCTGGCCGCGCGACAATGGCGCAGGGTCGCTGACTTGAGCACATCTGCACATCCTCCCTTGCTCCTGCACCTCTCCCCAGTCTAAACGTCTCTGCGCAGTTTCCAGCAGCATCCGGGCGTCATGCATGGCGTAGCATTGGATGAGCGGTCCGCTGTACTGTGCTGGTAGTCACGATGCAGAGTCACAGGATTCCCTCTTGTACCCCTCCCTCCCGCCTTCCCTCCCACGCTCTGTTATGCAGCAATATGGCAGACTAGATACTCGCACCAGCGAGGTCGGGACACACTGCATGTCGAGCTTCTCAAGCAATTCAGCAAAACCCAAAAATGACAACTCGCTGTCTTTCATGTGACCTACGGCTCGACGACGTAGAGTGAACGGACGCGCCTGCCCGAGCTACGAGAGGAACGTGAAGCAGCGAGACTGCAGGGGAGGTCAACAGCAGCTGGCCGAGTGCGCAGCTGCACCCATAGACGCTGCCGAGAAGGGCAGTCCCCTGCCTTGGGACATCGAAGAAGTTGTGCCCCTGTGCATCAATGCGGCGACGACGCGGCGAGTGTCTGGTTTGTGAGATTGGACAAAGGTAAGCGACGGGCTATCTGAAGACTTGATGCGTCCTCATAGCTTCACTCCCCCTCTTCCCCCAAGCCCCCCTTCCACACCCGGCGCGTGCGCTACCACCCCAAACTTATCTAGTCTCCAATCGCTTCTAAACCCACGATTGCATTCCGAGACTTAAACTATTTGGGAAGATCCAACTTGCGTCCTTGGCTCTCTTTCGCGAGAAGCTCATGGGCCACCACCTGCGAGAAGCTTTTCCGACTACACAGGTGGCGTACACTCGTACGTCCATCTCCCACGTTGGGCGAGTGGTTTTTGTCGGGCGGACATCCTTTTGCTTCCGTCGCCGAGGAGGAGGCGCGTGTGTCTCGCGGCACCCAAGGGGAGGAGATCAGGTCCAGGCGGGTGGTGCTCGGGATCATTTTGGTGTATGCCATGAGCTTTTGCATTTCAATCAAGAATTCGTGCCTGGCATCAACGGCTGAGCCCATCCGCGCGACTCGCGTCTGCGTTTCAAATGGTCTCCTGCACGCGCCTCTCGCTGATCACGCTGCCGTGGCGTACTAAGACTCTGGCATGGCACGGCCGCAACACCGCTTCCTGGACGCTTGTCACGCCCGGTAGAAGCAGGCATGCTGGGCCATAAAGCTCGGCCAGGCCGGGCGGTACCTTGCCTCGATTGCGGTCCGATACAGATTCGTGCGCGCCTGTGGCGGCCAGGTCCGGTTCTGGCATAGGAGAGCCAGCGGCAAAGTGAGCTCCCAGAGTGACCATGTCGAGCAATCTCGCACAGTCATCTGGAGTGGCTGCCTGCCATAGTCCTACGAGCAGAGGCAGGAGGCTCAGCGGATCAGGTTCACCCTGCGGCGTGAAGAGATTTGCAATGTTGCTGGGGGAAGGCACGGGCGCATACACGCGCCCCACGGAGAACAGGTCAGCTCGGGGGACGCGACCTGGCAGCTGTACATACACACGCAATCTCAAGCTTTGCACTCACTTGACGGCTACAGCACAACACAGACCCCTTTTCGCGAGCTCCAGGAGCGGCATCGTTGCGCGACTTCTGGTGGCGTACGGTGTTGCTCGCCCCTGCATGTAGAGATCGCTCGTGGGCAAAGCTACGAATGCTATGGGAAGCCCTTTGCATGCTTCCGCCAGCTCATCGAGCTGTTCCGGCGTAAAGGTCGATACCTTGGTCGCATGGCCAATCGTCAGACGGGCCGGACGGGTTGAGGCAGATGTGCTACTGCCGGCATCTTGATGCGCATATACGGACCAGGGGTCCCGCTTTCGAAACTCATCGACGATGTACCACAGCAGCGCGGGTTTGGAGGCATCGAGATCATAGTCGGTGTGAAAGTCAACGTCCAGGCCGGCCGTTTGCGCCATGTCCAGTATAATGTCGACGTTGCGCCTTTGGCGCTGCATGTGGGTGTCCGAGTTTGCGCTGTGCGCCGATGGCAGAGGCTGGCTGGACTCTACGTATGGTGCTGATCCGATGGCACTGACTCCCGACTTTTGTGCTGCTTCTCCGAGCAGAGAGTGCATCTTGGCTTCTCGTTCCGGGTCATCTGGGTAGAATAGTGGGTCCTGCGCGAACACGGCGAGTCGAACGTTGACCCTGCGTTGATATTCTTTCTGTAAGATCCTGCCCGCATCGAGGCAGAGATGCCCTACTGCAGGGTCCACCTAAGGTGAAGGGAGCCAATTAAAAGAGAGCTCATGCTTCAGATGGGTGAGTTCGGAGCGGTTCGATTTCTTGACGTCATACCTAACCTACCTCGACATGACAGCGAGCTGCACTGACGCCATTCAGCAGCGATTGATCGAGGAGCTTCCTGCCCCGGGAAAGAAGCTGTGTGGCATTTTCGCTGTTCATCAGACACTGCAGATGTTTCACCAAGGCCCCAGCCGACTGCTCGTCCACTTACATCTTGCGTGTTGAATTGTACCTTGCTGGAGAGTGACATTCAATACAGGTGATAAGAGTGAGTTCAGAGACGGCACTACGAGACGGTGTCGTACGACTCACGCATCATTCGTCTTTTGCAAAGCTTCCGAGAAGGTGCTGTCAGAGTAGATATGTGATGATGCAGCAATCTCAGCACACTGTGGCTATGCATCGGTGCTCTCACCGCCCACCAATGGGCATAAGAGCTTACCCATCTCCTATTGGACAGCGCCCTTCGTCAAGAAGGTAGCATTTATCCAGGTGTATATGCGCGTGTGCCAGGCCCATTGGGAGCACAAGACCTGCGGCGTCCGCATCGCTCAATGCTTGCTGGATCTCCAACTGCGGAGGACCATTGCCTTCGGTCATCGAGTGGGACCAATGAAGGGTTACCGGGCCGGGACGCTCAATCTCGGGAAGAGGCGTCTGCGATGAAAACGCCAGATGCAACGGTAATGAGCGAGATGCTCCGCTGGAGTCCTGGTCTTGTTCCAGCAGCGTCGGCGTGACCTGCTGGTGGCCCCGCGCTGTAGGCTCCTCTTCCAGCGATTTGAAAGTGGGGTCTGTCATGTTGCTGCGTGGGAAGTCGTGTCTTCTTCATCCACTGTGAATGCCGGGCACAGGCCGCAAAGAAAGGGTCCTGCGATCACTCCATTTTGTGACCTCTCATGCTTTGTGACGGCCAATTTCAATGGCATTTCACCTCCACATCGGCTCCCGGCAATCCTACATCATCCTCGCGTGGACCGGGCTGGACTCAGTGAATGAAATGGCGCGAGTTCGACGCAGCATATCGTATACCATTGGATTTGCCTCGAGCTCAGCTGCCTTATTTCATGCTTCCGTGCTTCCCTGGCAGATGGTGTTCTGAGCCCCATATAAATGGATCCAAGACATATACCCGGGCCTCTGTGCCGGAGTGGGCGGTGTGGCCAAAGTTCCACGGCTGACGGCAGTCTTTGCTGGGGCTTGGCGGTACCGATCGCACCTTCATGAACTTCGTTTGACGTTCAAGGTACCGCGTTGTAGCATTCAGTCGATTAGAAGTAGAATGGAGGCCATTTCAGTCATAAGCGTCATCCCCAGGCGTGTTAGCTCGCGCCTCGGAGCCGAGGCGTCCGCCACGCAATGCGACACGTGACTTTTGCGCCGCCGCAGAGTGAAGTTCACGCCCACGCGCAAGAGGGCGGCTGTGCCTGGGCCTGCGGGGCCAGTGGGCCAGTGGGAGCGACCCGCACTGCGTCTCTGGATTCGCCGCTCCTGAAGCTTCTGACCGCAGCGGCCATCGTCTTGATCCTTACCTTTCGTCCCCCACACCCTCAAGAACCGGCACATACTTCAATATGGTAAGCATCGCATCATCAGCAGAGAAAAGAAAGAGAAACGGGCGTTGGCAGGGCTTTTTGGGCATTGGCAGGGCTTTTCAGACATCCTCTGGTACCCGAGGATCAGCGTGTAGAGACACGGCCTAGGGGAGGATATTCCATCGAGAGCAGAGCGGCTTCAGAGCATCACCGGCACAGACGGCGTCCAGGAGAGACTATATTGCTCTGGAGAAGTCGACCTCTGCGGAAATTACGCCGACACACTTTCCTTTCGCAACCGCGCAAGCCGACTATGATGACAACAACCAAAACACAAAGACATTGCATGGCTTGCTGATGCTCTTCGGAGCTATGCAGAGATGTTTTCACGTCTGAGTTGGCGCGGTCACCCGCTCGAGGGCCGCTCAGCGAAATTGAGGGAGAGATATGCGCCCGAGTGTGGCGCAAATGGGAATGCAGGATGGCACCGCAACACAGCGGCGACGCAGGTCTTTCCACGTCCAACGTCGATGACTGGCTCCTGACACTTCCATTTTCTTCCCGCATCCTCGCACGCACAGGTCCGTGGTCCACGAAAGCACATGAAGCGGCTTGCCGCCCCATCCTCTTGGATGCTCGACAAGCTGTCGGGCACCTACGCTCCTCGCCCGGCGCCCGGTCCCCACAAGATCCGCGAGGCTCTCCCCCTCATCGTCCTTCTCCGCAACCGCTTGAAGTACGCCCTTACCGGCCGTGAGGTCATCGCCATTACTGCTCAGCGTCTCATCAAGGTCGACGGCAAGGTTCGCACTGAGCCCACCTACCCCACTGGCTTCATGGACGTCGTCTCGATTGAGAAGTCGGGCGAGCACTTCCGCATCCTGTACGATGTCAAGGGCCGATTCGTGGTCCACCGCATCACCCCGGAGGAGGGAAGCTACAAGCTGTTGAAGGTCAAGAAGGCTCAGCTCGGTGCCAAGGGCGGTGAGTGGCAGTGCGCGTAGAGCCGCAACGGCAAAGAGCTGGCAGTCTGGCGGCCCGATCGAGAGCGTCAATGCTGACACACACTTCTCCCGCTGCCTTTTCCCTCCCCCCCTTCAGTGCCGCTCATTGTGACGCACGACGGCCGCACCATCCGCTACCCGGACCCCGTCATCCGCGTCGGTGACACTGTCCGCTTCAACATCGAGACGGGCAAGCTTGAGGAGCACATCCACCTCGACACGGGCATCACCTGTATGGTCACTGGCGGTCGTAACCAGGGCCGTGTTGGTACCCTCGTCGGCCGGGAGAAGCACACCGGTGGCTTTGACATTGGCCACGTGCGTGACGCCTTGGGCCGCGACTTCTCGACCCGGATGTCCAACATCTTTGCCATTGCACCGCCTGACTCGAAGCCCTGGATCTCCATCCCCAAGGGCGGAGGGATCAAGCTCTCCATTGCCGAGGAGCGCGACCAGCGCAGGCGGCAAAAGGAGGCTCGCGAGGCCTAAAGAGGCGGTTGCAGAAAGGGAACCAGGACTGGGTGGAAAGCTGATGCCAAGGGGCTACCCCTTTGGCAGCCTTATGCTGCACGGTACGCCCCGCTCTGGGCGCAGCCATTGTACCTCTCACATGTCACGATACTATGCATCCTCCTGTCCGGCCCCGCTTTGGCTTCCAAATCTCAAAATTTCCCGCGGCCCACGCTGCGAACCATTGCATTCATTGCGTCTTGATGATTGATGGTCGGTATGCTGCTTGATGTGCAGCAGTGTGATTTTTTGCCCCTGGGACACAAACGTAGAACGAGCCCTCGGCCGGCTCGTGTGGGAAGCGATAAAATGTACATTGAAAGTTCGGCATCCCTCTCCGCTTCTTGCGTATTCAAACACCTTGCCACGTCCCTTTGTGATAACTGCCTCACCCCGCCGAAGCTCCGCCGTCAGGACCCAACATCGCCACGAAGAGGTCCCTCGCAGCACGCGCGTCCGCCCGGCCCTTGGTACGACGCATGACCGCACCAATGAGAGCCTTGACGACCTTTTCTTGGCCCTGGCGGACCTTCTCCGCCTCCTCGGGCATGTCCCGAATGATCTCTCCGCACAGTGAGTCCAAACCTCCATCTGAACCACTGCCGGCGCCTGCGCTCGAGTCCGCTTCGAGAGCCAAGAGGCCCTTGGCGGTGGCGAGATCAAGGACCGGGGTTGCGCTGGAGAGATTCAGTGCAGGCGTCGCCTCGCCACCGTCCGCCGCAGGCAAAGCCGCCGCAACCAAGTCGCCTAGGATGGCCCTGCCCGAGGTTTGCGTGAGCTTGCCCGCCTCGACGAGGTCGATGAGCTCGCCTAGAACCTTGGGTGGCACAATCGACGCAGAAAAGGCGAGTGAATGCTGGTTCAGAGCCGTCATGAGCGAGTGGACGATCCACTTGATCACTGTATGCGGGGAGCGTTTGCGCGACAGCGTCTCAAAGTAGGCGACGGCTCCTGCATCATCGAAGTCGGACGTGGGCGGCGGGGACACTCTGCGCCGAAAGTCGCGGTCGTCTTCGAGACCGATGCGCATGAGGACATTGACGTCCCGGATCTTGAGCCCGTATTGCTCTTGCAGCCGCGTGCGTTGCGCATCTGGGTGCTCGGGCAGCTTGCTGCGGTACTCGTTCAGGACGTCTTCGTCTACCCGGATGGGCGGCAAATTTGGGTCGGGCATATACCGATAGTCTGGCGCATCTTCCTTGCTCCGGAGGAAGATTGTCTCGCCACTCGCGACATCGTAGCCCCTAGTCTGCTGCGTGACCTCTTGCCCCTCGGTGAGGAGAGCATACTGCCGCGCCACTTCATGCGTAATGGCATTCATGACAAAGCGCACGCCATTGACGTTCTTGACCTCACATCGCGTGCCAAATGGCTCCCCGATGCGATGCACCGAGACGTTGACGTCGCAGCGTAGCGAGCCTTCCTCCATGTTGCCGTCCGAGGCGCCTGCACGGCGTAGCAGCTCCTGCAACTTGCGAATGTATGCTCCTGCTTGGGCGGCGGTACGGAGCTGAGGCCCACTGACAATTTCCATCAGGCCGGCGCCGGCGCGATTCAGGTCCACAAAGGTGGCCGACGCATTCGAACTGCCGTACGCCATGCGAGCGGACTTGGCCGTGTCCTGGTGGATGGAGTAGGGCGAGTGGGCAGAAGTCGTCAGAATCGGCCGTCAAGCTCGCCCAGTCCTCCGCCTTACTCACCTGCTCCAGCTGCAGCTGCTCAATCTGCACGCGCGCTTCGGTCGTATCTTTTGGCAAGTGGCCCTCGTCATGACGCAGATCGATGTACCCCTCGACGGCTAGAGGCGTGTACTTTTGCGTAATCTGATAGCCCGGCGTCAGGTCTGGGTAAAAGTAATGCTTTCTGTCAAAGGTGCTGATGGGCTGGATGCGACAGTTGAGAAACAGCGCAGCACGCAGCGCAGCCGCCACCGCACCCATCTGAAGCTGAGGTAGCGTGCCAGGGTGCGAAGCATCAAACGGGCTGGAAAGAGTATTGTGCTCGGACTGCAATGTAGGAAGAGGAGTCGCTGTGAGGAGGGGTCGATAACAGGAAAAAGTTACGAGAGATGAGAGACACAGAAGCGCGGCGGAGACAAGCATACATGCTACCCACGGCTAAAAAGCTTCGTCGCCCCTTTGATCTGCGCATGGCACTCGACGCCAATGACGGCCTCCCATCCATCGGGAAGCTGGAAATCGCGGCCGCTGTGGCGGGCACGCAGTGTGGTGGACGAGGAAAAGGAGCGCCTTGGTCCGAGAGTCGCGATGGGAGCAAACGGGCTCGTTGTGTACGCGGCGTGGCTAGCTAGACCCAAGCCCGCGAAGCTGGTAGAGCGAAGAGGACTGCGCAAAGTAAAGGTCCAGAGAGCAGCGTCACCACGCAGTGCCGCCGTCATATTGGCCGTGGCACTCTTGTCTTGTCCATCACCGGATGGGGCAGCTGCCTTGGAAGATGTCTTGGATGCTGTAGAGGCGCCTTTGGCATCGCCACCGTCGTCATCTCCATCGTCCTCGTCCTCGTCTTCGTCGCGACGCTTGGAGCCTTTGCTTTCGTCTCTCGCCTCGGCCTTTCGCACAACGTCGAGAGCCTTGCGGTGCTGCTTGCCCGATGCCGTGTCGCCTTGGTCCCACTCTAGGTCGTAGTCCTCAGCCACGAGCTTGATGGCAGCGCGCAGTTGCTTGACTTCGTCGATGAGTTCCTGATAGCGTTCGACATTGAAGCCCTTTTCGACGTACAGTCGCTGCTGACGCTTCGTTGTCGTCTCGTTTAGCACGGTGCGGTAGGAGACTTCCCGGTTGTGGACCAGGAACCACGAGTAACCAGCCATCAAGGTCCCGAGTCCCACAAGGTACGTGGCGGGTTCCATGAAGTCCCAGCCAAGGCTCGTAAAGAAGGTCGCATAGGTAACAAAGGACCACCAGACGGCCAAGACACCTGCACCGGCAATGGCAAACCGTCGCGTGCCCGTGTGAGCCAATCGATCGCATTCCGCTTTGAGCTTTGCCATGCGCTCGATTCGCGCCGTCTTGCCGTAGAGCGTCGCCCGCAAGAACTTGGTGCGCTCCTCGAAGCTGGGCACAGAGATGCGAACTTCGCGCTCTCCGACCTTGACAACGAAGCTGCCAATCCGAGCGGCGTCTCTCAGGAAATCTCCAATGCCAGTCGCAGGGCTCCACCGCTTTCCATCGCCGATGCGAGTGTGAAAGGTGATGGTCGGTTCGTGATGCTCCGATGGCAGCGAGTGGTCCTGCTCGGCACGCTCCGGTGTTTGGCCTTGCGGAGAAAAGCTCGGCCTCTCGGCTTTGATGAGGGAGGCGATGTAGCTGCGAGAGGGAGAGCGTGAGATGACGTCAGCATTACTGGCACAGCTCCAGCTCAGCAGCCCTTCTGCCAGATTTTGGCTCACCTCAGCGGCTGACCGGAATGAAGCAGGAAGACGACGCTCCGAGCAGGCGCCTGGGCATCAAACTCGGCACTCTCTTCGTCCGCGGGCTCGCCATGTTCTGGACCATGAAGCCCGATGCTGGTGTCGCCGACGGTGACTCCATTCTTTCCTTTGCGCTGTACGTGAGCCGAGTTGCTAGGGGATCCCACCTGAGAGATTCTCTCGCCTCGCTCCACGCGTTCTTCCCAGGGCTCCGAAGGGATGGTATCGTGCTGTGTCTCCGAGTCTGATTCCGCGTTCTTGGCGAGGAGGGCCCGAGCGCGTGCAGAGGATGCCTTGGACGTCGGGGAATCGGGGTCTTGCACCTCGTCGGGAGGATAGAGGGGAAATGTGAGCTTGAAGAGAGACGCCTTGGTGAAGGCCAAGTAGCCGCGGTCGCCGTCGTTGATTTCCTCTTGCTGAGCGACTTTGAGATTCTTGAACGCCGAGGCGGCTGAGATGGGTCGCGCAGAGGATGGCAGCGTGCTCTTGACGCCGGTACTAATGCTGGGAGGATGCGCGTGCGAGGAGCCGCCTTGATCGTTCGGTGGATACGAGCTGGAGAATCGGCATGCTGCGGTAGTCGTCAAAGGTCGTGAGTGATTCGGCAAAGTCGGCAGAATGCTTCCCTTGCTGCGTGGTATGGTACGCGCGGGCGTGATGATGCCGATGCTAGTGGCCAAGAGTCGTGCTGATGCGAAAGGCGGGTGGGGAGGCGGAGAGCACAGGCTCTCTGCTCCACACTTTGCAGCATCGACGCCATGCTGGATCACCGCGGAGGTTCTGGCGGGCACACCACGTAGTGCACCGCGTGTGGCATCGCGTACGGCACTCGAAAGCATCGAGGCGTTGCACGGGACTTGCCTGCGGGGTTGATGCTGGAGCAAGTCGGCGGGCAGGAGGCGGTTTCGTTCAATTGGTGGACATAGATTGCTATCAAAGAGAGGGCGAGATACCCCAAATCATTTGTCCAACACTCCCAGCCATCAACACCACCACCGAGGAGCGAGGCGGCACGACGTCATGCAGGAAGTTGGAGGGAGACACGGAACGGAGGCGAAAGACGTAACGCAGCACGCGTAGGGTGGGGAGGAGGGCGGGGAGGCGGCCAGGTGGAGCACAAAAAGTCCAACACACGCTGCGCTGACGTTGGCGCAAGATGAGGTCAGTGGATGCCGCTAAGTGGCCGAAGGCGATGAAAAAAAGGTCGGTGAGAAGGCGGTGAGGGCAACAGCTATCGCAAAAAAAGACGGCCGAGGATGCAGTGGTCACGAGACCAAAAGACGACTCAGCGGTGCACGGACGGCTGGCGCTGTTATCACGCGTCGTAGCAACAGAGTGCAAGGGCGTTAATGACGGGCAATCGAAGTCCGAATTCATTCGCAGCCATCGCAGTAATGGCTCTGATGGGCAGCGCATTGCGCGAACAGAGTTGTAAGATCAATCCCGATGCACGCGTGGGTTCGTGCCAGCCGTGCGTGCGGACCAAGTAGAGGCTTGTTGTGCACGGGACTGGCAGGATGCGTGCTATAATAGGCGCACATCGGCAACGACGCTTGAACTCGGATGGCGGATCCGGGTAGCAGTTCATTAATTACAGTAGGAGGCTCTACACGCACGCGAAAAGGGGCCGGGGCTCGATGTTGGACACGGACGCGAGGGGCCATCCCATGCCATGCCAGCCCCGCCCCGCCAAGGTTACGCCTACGCCGGGCAAGGAGCGTACAGCGCACAGGCGCGAGGAGAGATCCCTGGCGGATCTCCGACTCGGCATTCACACGCCCTGCGCCGGGAAGCATGGCAGTCACGACCATACAGTACAGCTTGTGCCAACTTCGTCACTGGCAAACGCCAGCTTATGACGATCCTCAGGCATTGCCTATGTCGCACGGGGCAAGATAAGCTAGGCCAGGGACCGAGTCCAATGGCTGGCGATTCTTCGAATGGACGTCATTGGTGAGCTCCGATCCGCGTCCCCTCGTCTTGGCGCAACGCATCAAAAAGGCGTGACAAAGGCGGGGGCCGGTGGCCGACGGCCGAGGTCTGGCACACCCCATGCCATGGCCATCCAATATTTGCGTTGTGTTGTACCACTGCGCATCGTACGGTATACAGTAATGACAACAAGTGCTGGCCATCGCGGCGTGGCTGCGAACATCGAGTGCTCGTGAACTTGCCCTCGTACTGCGTTGGGCGATCCCGTGCCACGAGTCGTGTCGTCTTCGTCGCCGCCTGTGGTGCCCGCGCTCGCAGCATCATTGTCATCATCATCATCCATCCGAGCCCCGGCAATTTTCAGCTGCCAATCTAGAGGGAGAGGTCATGGAAGCTGGGCACTTGGCCTGGCCGTCCATCCCGTCCCATCCCGCGCGGGAGCGATGCGCGCGCGGGGAGTCAGGCACAGACGCACTGCCTGCCTGGCACTGCACCCGCGCAGGGAAACGTCGTGCAGAGCAAGCTTAACGAGGGGGGCGGCGCAACCTTGGGCTCGGCGCAACCTTAGACTCAGGCGGGCAGCAGGAGCGGACCCCAATGGCCTGGCTGTCGCGGAACGACCTCACCGCCTGGCTGCCACTGTCTCAAAGTCATCGACGGGACGGACCCAGCTGAAACCACGCACGAACTTGTGAACCAATACGAAGGAAAGGTTACACGGCCACTCGCCCGCCCGCCCGCCCGCCTGACCTTCCTGGCCCGTCTGGCCCGCCTGGCATGAGTAAGTGAGTAAGATGGCGTGACCCTACGTTGGCCGTGCTATTGCTACGGGTGTCACGGGGGTCGCCCGCACGGCCGGGATCGCAGCGCGCAGAGATTTGCTATTCATATTCGGCGCGAGGGAGCAGTTGCGTTGGGTTGGGTTTGACAAGGCGTGGTTGACAACTCGGAGACTCGGCGGAACAAAAAGCCGATATAGCTTGGGGCGCATTGGTCCGTTTGTGTGGGGAGGGCCCAGCGGGCGGGCGGCAAAATTGCAGCAAAATATTGTACAACCTAGCGGCAGGTAGCAGCAGCGGTAGAGAGGGCAAGTGGGGTAGGGTAGGGCACTTAGGTCGCGCCCCACAAGCGCCACACTCTGCGCAGCATTCGAGGGACCGGTAGCAGCGTGGCGTGGCGTGGCGTGGCGTCCGAGTTCGAGCGCGCAGTTGATTGTGCTTTTTTCCGCTCTTTTGACAGGTGTGTTCCAGCAGGAGCCTACATAGTGCTGCGATCCAGGTGGGGCAGCGAGATCCTTGCTTGGCAGCTGTGCTCGAGCTTCGAGGGGCTGGGTGGACCCCTGTCCGTCTCATCTCGAGTCGAGCCGATTCAGTTCAGTCGCGCCGTAACCCACCAAAAAAAAAAAAGGGCAAAGGCCACTCGTGCCGAGAGCAAAACAAAGCACACGCGCACTTGCACGCGGCGCAGGTGGGGGGCCGGGGAGCGGCGTGTCTCCTGGCCATGGTGCTCCCGAGCTTTGATTGAGTCGAGCGAATTCGCACGGGCGGGCATGGGTCGAAGTTGAGCGTCCTCGCAGCGTGGTGCCCTGTCGACGCTGCTCCGACTTGCTCATTTGCCGGCGAGTGAGGGGAGGTCCAGGTGAGTCGCCCACCAACGACCCAAACCTCGGCCACCGCTCCGGCTCTCAGGCGTGTGTCCTGCCGGACAAGCCGGATGCCCGACACCTGCCGCCACGCCACACGCACACGCACACGCACACGCACGCCGCCCGCACGCCCAACGCCGCCCGCCACTGCCGCCCGCCCCGCTCCCCATGCAGCCTACGCTAATCCTGACCGGATGCATTTTGCTTCGACGAGTCTTTTAGAGGCGAGATTTGAGAGCGGGCGCGAGACTAGCGGACCAAGGGGGGGAAGCGACAGGCAGACCCCGCCTGTCGTTGTGTTGCCGTCGGTATTGCCGTGTGTGCGTGCGAGTGTGTGAATGAATGCAAGCCATGGGCAGGCAGCCTGGCCCGCCCAACAAATACGACGGACAAGACGTCAGTCAGTCAGTCGACTGAGGCAATCTTGCACCTAAGTAGTTAGAGCATCGCATCGCATCGCATCGCGCATTGCTCCGGGAGACTGACAACCAAGTCAGCTAGCACTAGCTCGCCGCACCGCACCGCACCGCATCGCCGTTTCTCTGCGCAACTTTGGCCCAGTTTTGCTCCGCGCCCCTTTGCTGCCACCTCTGACTCTAGCAGCAAGCAAGCAAGCAAGCAACGCCTAGTGCCCTGCACCCCCCGACACTACAATCTAGGGTACCACCCCGATCGCGCCTGGCTCGGCGGTGTGACATCCATACATTCAAGGACCCAAGGTACTGACTGCACGTAGCCTTCATTGCCATCACCGTCAACCTTCGACAACCGCCGACTTTGCCGCCCGCCGCCGCCGCCGCCGTCGCCCGCCATTCGCCCCTATTCCTCCATTTTGTTCCCCTCTTTGCCCTCTCGAATCACCTTTCCAATCTTCAACTCCCACTTCCCGTTCCCCCATCTCAATCTCGTCCACTTCAATCTTCCACATTCAATCCCGACCCTTTCCCCCCTTTTTTTCCCTCTCGCGCTACACGCACGCAACACGTCGGACCCTCACCCACACGCAGGCGGACGCACATAATTTTGGCCTCGCTTTCACGCCGGCCACCTCAGCATCAACAAACACCAGCGAAGCCCGCCCGCCCGCCTCCACCACCTAGGCGCCACCATCTTCCCCTCCCCCCTCCTTTTCCCCTTTTCCCCTTCTCCCCCCCTCCTTGATCCTCCACAAGGCGACACATCAAACCCCGTAGTATCGATTTCTCATTCATACGCACATATCTCGGGCATCCATAACGGGACCGTGCGAGAGGCGTTTGAATCGAATTGCGCACGCGCCGCCGCCGGCACACACGCCACTACGACGCCTACGCACCACACCACACCACGCCCACCCGCCACGCAGCTCACACTACAAACGACGTCCAACCCTCAGGCCCGCCCTCGGATCCCGCGTGATCCAATTTAGCCAAAGACATAGATTGACAGCACCGCTGCCGCCTCTCGCCGCTCTCACCTTTCACGAGCCACTTTGTGCTCGATGCTTAGCTGCCCGAGGCTCCAGCAGACGCTGCAACCTCGCATTCTCCGACCACTGTATCGCGTGGCTGCTCTCGCTTGCAGCCACCCAAAGACGCCACCATTCCCATCCCAAGCATCGTCAGCGGCCTCACCCAGCATCTCTATCCATCCTTTTTGACCGACCGAATCTCCTCATATCTCAACCCGACATCATCGGTCTCCGCCAGCCACACGAGCTGCGTAGCCGCAAACAGTATGCTGGACCAGGCCGCCGAATCTTCGTCTGCACCTCACCGTGCCTCTCCCTCACCCTCGAGGAGTCGTAGTAGGGAAGCGGGGCACAGGGAACGGAGTAGGAGCGAGAGTCGGAATACAAGAGACGGAAGTGCGTCGCCTCGGCCACCAGTCACGTCGACTGCGTCGCCCACTAGCGCTGCAACCAGTACCAACCCATCTCAGGTACAGCAGGTGGGGTCGAGGCAGGGGACCAGGTCTCGATCGCGAACGACTCGGAAAGCATCTGCATCCACCGCAGCCGTTTCGATGCCACCTCCACTGCCTCGGTATAACAGCGAGGAGCATCCGCTCTCGGCGCACAAGCTGGCTGCCAGGGGGTATCACTCCTTCAGCTGCTTGGGTGTTCCTTTTCACGTCTCGAAACGGTATACCTTTTTACGAGAGCTGGGTATTGGGGCATATGGATGCGTAGCACTTGCCAGAGACGAGGAGTTGGACATGAATGTCGCGTGAGTTCATCGACGAGGTTGCCGTCAACAGACGATGATCTCCAAGCAGACACACTGACTCATCCATTTCCTCGCCGCCCTCACGCCCCAACAGCATCAAGAAGGTGACACGAGTATTCGAGAGAGACGTCTTGGCTCGACGAGCGCTCCGCGAAGTTGCCGTCCTGCGACATATGCTCAAGAATCAAAATTGCACGGCCCTCATCGACTTTGACACGACCTTTATAGACTTTTCGGAAATCTATCTCGTGCTCTCTGCCAGCGAGGCGGATCTCAGCCAAATCATCCGCTCCGGGCAGTCACTTTCGGATGCGCATCTTCAGTACTTTGCTGCCCAGCTCCTCCGAGGTGTGCGGTATATGCACGCCGCCAACATCATCCATCGCGACCTGAAGCCGGGCAATCTCCTCGTCAACGCAGACTGTGCCCTCTTCATCTGCGATTTTGGTCTGGCCAGAGCTTTCCAGGGCCCAAATGCAAAAGCAGAAGCGGACGCAATCAAGCCGAATGAATCGCCCAACGTCGATGGAGGCGCATTCTCCATGCCCGGCAGTCCAGAGTCTCCAGTCCACGGACGTAGGCGCACAGGTGACGGTCAGCCCACGGATGGAGAAGCGCAAGATGAAGAAGAGGACAAGGAAGCGGCACCGGCAAGAGAAGCAGAGAGCACAGAGCCAATGAGTGCCCAACGGCCACCTGCCCCAATGCGGAGACCCTCGCGGATACGCACCTCGCGACTCGACTTCCCTGGCGGTCCATTGACAGAGTACGTGTCCACAAGATGGTACAGAGCTCCCGAAATCATGCTCGGATTTCGCGAGGGCTACGGCACAGAAATCGACATGTGGTCGGTTGGATGCATCTTGGCCGAGCTAGCATCGGGCAAGCCCCTCTTCGACGGCAAGGACTACGTGGACCAGATTGCAAGGATAAATGCTGTGCTAGGCCCTCCCTCTGCCTCGGTTCTGGACAGGATTAGCTCCGATCGGGCTCGCGTCTACGTCGAGAGCCTTCCGCAAGACCCTCGTGTTCCGCTCAGCAAGATCATCGAGGACGCTTCCCCTGGCCTAATCGACCTCTTGGAGAAGCTCCTCGTATGGGACCCTCAAGAGCGACTGAGCGCGGCCGACGCCTTGCGGCATCCGTGGCTATCCGCTTACCACGGCATCATCGACCAGTGGGAGCGACCAGAGCCGTTCTCCAAGTTTGACGAAGTCGAGCTCATCCAGACTTTGCCGGAGTTCAAGAGTGCCCTGCAAAAGGAATCCGACGAGGTCAAGGGAGAGTACGTTTCCCTCTTTGGCAGCGACGACGAGTCGAGCGTGTCTGGTTCGGGCGATGATGCCGACGACGACGACGACGGTATGCCAAATTCAGATGTGGATGGCAAAGCTGGTAATCAGGGAGGAGCAGCAGGCTCCTCAAAATCGGCTCGAGCGCGTGCGTCCGGCGGCAATGGCGGCGGCGGCGCTGGCGGCTCTGGTGCCATCGACGGCACAAAACATGGCAGTAGTAGCAGTCTAGCCAAGACGACGTCGTCCTCTTCCTCCTCGTCGTCCTCCAGCACGGACTTGTATCGAATGCGGCGGATGGACGAGTCCTCGCCCGACTGCTACACCACCGACACGGCTACGACCTTTTCACCTGCGACCTCCTTGGGCGAGTCGGCCTCGCTTTCATCGTCGAGTGAAAGCTCGCAGCCAACCAGTGGTACCAAGCCGGCGACCAAGAAGCCATTTGCGATGACGTCGATGATGAAACCTCCTGCGCCCGTCTCAGCTTCTGCGGTTCCAAACGGGTCACTTCTTTCCTCTCGCCAAAGGCCAGCTGCTCTGATGAGCGCCTGCCCTCCTTCGAGCGGCGATGACCTCTTGACAGCAGAGAATGTCCCTCATGCACAATTCGAGCGCCCGCGGTACCGACGGCGTGCCATCTCCAATGCTCCGCGGTTGGATCTGCCAGCGGGTCACGGGTGGACTTCTTCCAAGACGCACAAGAGTGTGAAGCCGTCTGCTAATGCCATTGCAGAGGAGGGCGAGGTGGCAAGTCCTCGCCAAGTCATTACGGGCTTTGAGACGGGCAAGGACGCCACGGACGGCGACCATTGCGCCGGAATTCCCGTCTCCGTCTCCGACTCTTCGGTGCCCCACGTCTTGGAGTCGACTTCATCCGCATGCTCGTCGACGTCGACGTGCTCGACTCTGACCTTGGCTGCTGTAGTCGAAGGCGCAGCGGGCGCCGATCCTTCCGCCTACGTCTCCCACACGACGGATCTGATCGCACGTCCACGCTACGAGATGGGTGCCTTTGGGTTCCCCGCCGTCGATGCTGGCGACGAGCTGGCCAAGGAGCTGGCACACGCCCGCAAGAAGCGCATTCAGCAGCAGCTGCGAAAGGCCATGGCCGGTGCTCTGGAGGCGAATGCCAGCGACGCTCAGGGAAGGCAGGAGAACGCGGCCAAGGGTCCCGAAGTTTTGCAAAGTGCCCTGGCTGCGGGCCTCGATGCCGCCGCCGCTTCTGCGCATACAGCCGCGAGCGAGGCGGGCGCAGGTGCTGTGGACGCCGTCGCGGCCACGTCTTGATCTTCAAGTGCCTCGGAGCGAGGATGACGCTCTCTTTTTCTGATCTAGGTTGAGGAGGTTGTTGTGTCCTCTTGCGCATGCCACTCTCGTCAGTGCTCCTTTGCGTTCCCGGCCCGCACCAGCTCTGCTCTGCTCTGCTGCTGCCATCCCGCTCGTTGAGTCCCGGTAACCACACACACACACACGCACCCTTCCTTCTCGCACTGCGCGGCGCGGTATCGCAGTGTACGAAACACCAAGTACTTCTTCATACTGTCCTACATTCCCTGTAGTCGGGCTCGTCTATTCCAACCTTTGTCCCCACTGTTCCCGCCCAATCATCCAATGCTCCAATCACCACACCACACCACACCACGTCGCGCAACGCAACGCAACACCGTCTCTCTCCATGTTCATGCTCTCTCTCATCTAGCACATCCTGTTTCAACGCAATCCCAACGTTCGCTCCGACGTTCGCTACGGTCTCGTCTTAATCTGCGTTGCCCACGGGCAATCGAGATGAATACACACCCGTTTTTCCACGCGATTCGATACGAGTCTGAGGTGCATGATATTTGTGCAGTTGCTATGAGGCAGTGACGCTGATGATCTACAAGCCCACACAAGCTTGAAGTGCACCTTTCATGATCGCCATTCATCATCAGCATCAACTGAGCCATTCCATTCATAGCCGTCCGTCAGAGCGGCCTGTGTGAGCGAATGGGCAGGCTCCGGGTCTGACGCACTCGGACCCGACGCGTCTGACCCGACCCGACCCGACCCGGAGCAGCGACCTCGCGCGCGCGCTCCCCAACAAGAAGATCCCGGTCAGACCAACGCGGACTTGAGCGCGGGAAGAAATGACCCGAGGTGAGATGGCAAGCTCAAAAGTTGAGGCACGAGGGGGGCTCAGGCGCTGGCACGAGGCGCGGAAATCAAGGCGTGCAGACGATAGTTTGGGCCGGGCAAGGGATGAGCGTGCTGCGTGCTGCGTTTTGCGTCTAGTGCGAGCAAGTCCACACGAACGGCAAGGAGGAGGGTTCGGCTGTTTCCCCCCCAAAGCAGGGGGAGAGAATTCGGCGCGGGGTGTGGTGTGGGCAAAGAGGAGAGAACAAGACCACCTGGGAGGCGGGAGGCGCACAAGAGGAGCATGAGATACACGTCGGCTTGGAGCGGATTCGGAACGCAGCAGGCTCGAGATACACGCTGACTTGGAGCAAAGTTCGCTACGCGGCAGGCTCCGGCCGCAATCACGTCCATGCGATCGATGGACGAAGAAGATCGGGGCAGCGCGGTGCTGGTGAACGAGAGCGGACTCGAAAGGCGGACCATACCGGGGCTGGCACCGCTCGGCCCCCAAGCATATCAGCATATTGTATCAGCATGTGCCTGCCGCCTTCGTCCCCGGCTCGAGTCTGGCAGTGGCGGCGACTGTTTGTGATGCCTCCTCTTTTCCGCTGTTGCCGGGTATGCTGGCCGCGCTTGGGCCAACAGAATAGCCCCACCCAACAAAAAAAAAGTGCCAGGACGAAAAAAGGGCGCCACGCAGGCGCGGGAAGAAGAAGAAGAGGGGGGGACGTCGCTGTCGCCGTCGCTGTTGCCGTCGCCAGCGCCAGTCGACCCAAGGTGCAGGTGCAGGAGAGGTGCAGCTGGTGGACGCGACGGGCTCACTCTGGCGATGTGCCTGGCTACCTGTGTGCGGTGCGGCGCTCTCACTTCACACGCACACGGACCATGCGGATGCCACGCCCCGCCAACGCTCAGAGCAAATGAGACGCGGCGCCACGCGGCTCCTTGCGGATGGCTGGGGTCGCGGCGCGAACGGGCCCAACCCAAAGACCCCACGGCCCAACCCCACAACAACGGCGGGTGAGCGGGCGGGCAGGCGGGCAGGCCGGCTGGCGGGCGAGCAAGCAAGCACCTGGGCGGAGACTAGCTACATTGTATTCAGTCGTAGCGATTCAACCAGGGTGGAAGAACTGAGGACTGAGGCAGCCAGGCTGTGGAGGGCAGGACAGGACGTTTGGTGCCCGCAGATTGGACCAATGGCGAGGTGACGGTCGCGCTCTAGTGTCCGCGTTGCGTTGCGTTGGGGCCAGGCGCAAGGCGGGCGGGCGGGCGGACAGGGCAGGGCAGGCGAATGGACGATGAGCGGGCCAGGATCGAGAGAGAAGACAGAGGGACCAACACCCTCTCGTGACGAGAGAGTGTTGGCCAAGGTCCGCATGTCACGCAGGCGCATACCGCCCGTTGAGCCTCCGGGCGTTTCCGCGCCTCTTTGCCCCATCACGACCAAGCGGCGGTGGGGTCGGCCACCTGAGCCGGGAGGACGGAATAAGGGGCGACGGACGACGTTGGACAAGGGAGGTGGGACGTGGGAGCGCGCTTGTGGCCAAACAGCCAGTCCTTTTTGTGTGAAGACGACGTTTGATCAGTTGCTGTCTCTCCCTCCTTGACTTTTCATCCTCCCTTTCCCTTCCTCCCAACCTCCTCCTACGCAACACTTCCATCCTTTTGTCATCCTTTGTACGCCTGCGATCTCGCTCATCAACCACCAGCACCACCTCTCACGGACCTTCCGGCACCGAGAGACACGCACCGAGATCAGCCCCCTCGATTCCGCACCACTCCACCTTGTCCCCAAGTTTTATCTCGATTATCTCGAGTTCCGATCTCTACCTGGGCGGCGTTCTCATCACAAGACGACCTTCACTCGCCCTCAACTCGACGCCTTCCATCGACTCGAGTCTCTTGCAGACGCAGCAAGCAATCCGCGGCGCAACGACTGATCGACGCACGACGGCATTAGTCCCCCTCTCCTCCCCCCCAACATATAGATAGGCAGCATTTCCGACGAGTGAGCAAACTCGGCATCCGCCACTTGCTGAGACACGACGCCCCTTCCGCCGCGACGACGGTACTCGCTCCGATCTCTCCCTGCTCGCAGCTGCACGCCCGTTGCTCACCTGCATAGCATATTCGCACCACACGCAGCAGCACCCAGCCCGGCGCCAGCACCCCGACGAAGACGACCTCGACGACCCGCTACGACCCGCGCGCTACAACGCACACGCACGGCACGCATACACCACACGTCGAGCACGCACACGGACACCCACCCCACCCCACGGTTAATTCGCGGGACAACCTGATTCACTGAAGGGTGTTTAAATTCCAGACCGCCGTATCCACTCCTTGTCTCCCCTTCTCTTTTCCAATATGCCCCCAACTGCGACTGACGGTAGCGACCCCAACGGTGCCGGTGCCAGTGCCAGTGCTCGTCGCGCCTCGTTCGACTTCAAGATTCAAAAGGGAAAGCCAGAACTCTCAGCTCACACCAGGGAAACTTCGGGAGGAATGGAGGCAGGAGAAGACGGCGGCGTCAGCCCGCCTAATGAGCTCGTCACTTCGCAGCAAGCAACCCACGACCGCGTCAAGCACTTCTTTGGCGGCAACCACCTCGATGTAGCACCGTCGGGCGCCGTCGCAGACTTTGTACGAAAGCAGGGCGGCCACACCGTCATCACAAAGGTCCTCATTTGCAACAATGGTATCGCAGCCGTCAAGGAGATTCGTTCCATTCGCAAATGGGCATACGAGACATTCGGCGATGAGCGAGCCATCGAGTTCACCGTCATGGCCACGCCAGAGGACCTCAAGGTCAATGCCGACTACATTCGCATGGCAGAGCAGTACGTCGAGGTGCCCGGTGGTAGCAATAACAACAACTACGCCAATGTAGACCTCATCGTCGACATTGCAGAGCGCGCTGGCGTCCACGCCGTATGGGCAGGATGGTGAGTGACTGGCTGCGTTCCGTGCGCTGCATACATGCGCAATTCCTCTGACCTTTTGTGCCACCTCCGCCCCCCCCTCCGGTCTGCGCGCCACACCCACAGGGGCCACGCTTCTGAAAACCCTCGTCTGCCCGAGTCGTTGGCAGCGTCTCCACAGAAGATCGTCTTCATTGGCCCGCCAGGCTCTGCCATGAGGTCATTGGGCGACAAGATTTCCTCGACAATTGTAGCCCAGCACGCAGACGTACCTTGTATGCCGTGGTCCGGTTCCGGCATCAAGGAGACGATGATGAGCGAGCAGGGCTTCTTGACCGTCTCGGACGAGGTGTACCAGCGTGCTTGCGTGCACTCTGCCGACGAGGGTCTTCAGATGGCCGAGAAGATTGGCTTCCCAGTCATGATCAAGGCTTCTGAAGGTGGAGGCGGAAAGGGTGAGTTGCGAGTGTGCCCGCACACGCATTTGCGACGGGCCAGAGACTGACTATATGCTCCACCGCTCCTCCCTCCAGGTATCCGCATGTGCAAAGCCGCAGAGGACTTCAAGCAGCTCTACAACGCAGCCCTCGGAGAGGTGCCCGGATCGCCCATCTTTGTCATGAAGCTCGCCGGCAAGGCACGCCATTTGGAGGTGCAGCTGCTCGCCGACCAGTACGGCAACGCCATCAGCATCTTTGGCCGTGACTGTTCTGTGCAACGCCGCCACCAAAAGATCATCGAAGAGGCGCCCGTCACGATAGCACCCGAGCAGGCCCGAGACGACATGGAAAAGGCCGCCGTCCGTCTTGCCAAGCTCGTCGGCTACGTCTCTGCCGGTACCGTCGAGTGGCTCTACTCGCCAGAAAATGGCGACTTTGCCTTCTTGGAGCTCAACCCTCGTCTCCAAGTCGAGCATCCTACTACGGAGATGGTCTCCGGCGTCAACATTCCAGCAGCGCAGCTCCAGATTGCCATGGGTATCCCGCTCAACCGCATTCGCGACATTCGCACACTCTACGGCATGGATCCGCGCGGAAGCGACCCCATCGACTTTGACTTTGTTGACCCCGAGTCCCACAAGAAGCAGAGGAAGCCTCAGCCCAAGGGTCACGTCGTCGCCTGTCGTATCACTGCCGAGAACCCCGACATTGGCTTCAAGCCGGGCATGGGTGCCCTCACTGAGCTCACCTTCCGATCCTCGGACTCGGTGTGGGGTTACTTCTCCGTGCAGGCGTCGGGTGGTCTTCACGAGTTCGCCGACTCGCAGTTTGGTCACTTGTTTGCCTACTCGCCGTCTTCCCGTGACGAGGCACGAAAGAGCATGATCATCTCGCTCAAGGAATTGTCCATTCGTGGTGACTTCCGAACGACCGTCGAATACCTCATTCGCTTGCTCGAGACGCCGACGTTCATCGAGAACAGCCTCAACACCAGCTGGCTCGACCGCCTCATCGTCGAGCGCTTCGCCGCCGAGCGACCTCCCCGCGACCTTGCCGTCGTCGCTGGTGCCGCCGTTCACGCTCACCTGCGCGCCCGCGAGTGCGAAGAGTCCTACAAGCGCATCCTCAACAAGGGTCAGGTCCCTCCCCGCCAGACGCTGCAGTCGGTCTTCACCAACATTGAGTTCATCCACGAGAACATCAAGTACTCCTTTACCGCCTCGCGCTCCTCGGCCAGCACTTGGTCCCTCTTCCTCAACGGAGGCAGGATTCTCGTCTCTCTCCGCCAGCTCGCCGACGGCGGTCTTCTGATGACGCTCGCTGGTGGCAAGTCTCACCCGGTCTACTTCCAGCAGGAAGTCGGCTCTATGCGCTTGAGCATTGACGCACGCACCTGCGTCATCGAGGAGGAGAACGACCCCACTCAGATCACTGCGCCCTCGCCCGGAAAGCTGCAGCGCCTCCTCGTCGAGAGCGGCGAGCACGTCAAGGCCGGCGATGTCCTTGCTGAGATCGAGGTCATGAAGATGTACCTGCCCCTCGTCGCCGCCGAGGATGCCATTGTCTCTTGGGTCAAGTCGCCCGGCACCTCGATTGCTCAGGGCGACGTCCTCGGTATCTTGGCCCTGGACGACCCTTCCAAGGTGCAGCACGCCAAGCCCTTCAGTGGTCAGCTGCCCGACTTTGGCCTCCCCGTCATCGTCGGCAACAAGCCCGAGCAGCGCTTCAGCCACGCCCTCGGCGTCCTCAATGACGTCCTCGATGGATTCGACCAGAGTTTCACCATGCACGCTGCCCTTGCTGAGCTCGACGAAATTCTTCGCGACCCGACGCTTCCTTACGGCCAGGCTCAGCGCATCCTGTCCGCCCTTTCCGGCCGTATGCCTGCACGCCTCGAGGAGCAAGTGCGCGCCAACCTTGAGACGGCGACCAAGAGGAACGCAGAGTTCCCCGCACCCCGCTTGCGCAAGCTCGTAGACAACTTCCTGCGTGACAGCGTCGACTCGGCCGTCCGACTCCAGGTCCAGACTACGCTCATCCCGCTCACCGAGTTGCTCGACGCATACAGCGGCGGACTCAAGGCCCACCAGGCCGCCGTTCTTGCTTCCTTGCTCGAGAGTTACTACGCCGTCGAGAGCCGCTTCACCGGCGAGGCTGACGTGGTGCTCGTCATGCGTCAAGAGGCAGAGGAGGACTTGCAAAAGGTCGTCGCACAAGTGCAGTCCCACAATGGCCTGTCTCGCAAGAATGCCCTCGTGCTGTCCATCCTCGACAAGTACGTGCGCCCCTCTAGCTACCTCACCCGTGGCGCCGAGGGTGTCAAGATGCAGCAGGCTCTGGACAAGCTCGCTTCGCTCGAGGGCAAGGCTGTCGCACCCGTCGCTCTCAAGGCTCGTGAGGTTGCCATTGCTGCGCAGCTCCCCAGCCTCGAGGACCGTCAGGCTCAGATGGAGGGGATCCTCAAGGCTTCCGTCTCGTACTCCAGCTACGGCTCCGACGAGGAATGGCACGCTCCCAATCTCGCCGTGCTGCGCGAGCTTGCCGACAGCCAGTACTCGGTTTACGACGTCTTGCACGCCTTCTGGGGCTCTCGCAAGCCCGCCATTGCCTTTGCTGCCCTGCTCACCTACATTCTTCGCGCCTACCGCGCATACGACTTGGTCAACTTTGACTACTCCGTCGAGGACTTTAGTGCCGAGGAGCGCGCTGTCCTCTCGTGGGAGTTCCAGCTGGCCAACTCGAGCCGCCCCGCCTCCGAGCGCAAGGCTTCCGAGACTGATCTCGAGGCCCTCAAGAAGGCCAATGCCACTCCCGAGCTTCGCCAGGGTGTCATGACCAGCTGTGGCATGATCACTGACCTTGCCGACGCCATGCCCAAGATCCTCAAGGTCTTCAAGCGCGGCAGCAGCGCTCACCCCGTCAATGTCCTCAACATTGCCATCACTGACGAGCCCGACACCGACGACTCGCAGGCACGCGACCAATTCGTCGCCCTCACCAACCAGTTCGCCTCTCAGATTCACGCCGCTGGCATCCGCCGTGTCACCTACCTGCACTGCCAGCCCGACAAGTACCCCTGGTTCACCACGCTGCGTCGATCCGACGATGGCACCTGGGCCGAGGAGCGCGCTATTCGCAACATTGAGCCGGCGCTTGCCTACCAGCTCGAGCTCAACCGTCTCGTCAAGAACTTCGACATTGTGCCCGTGCCCATCACCTCTTCCGCTGTGCACCTGTACTTTGGTCGCAGTCGCCAGAACCCCAGTGACATGCGTTTCTTCGTTCGCGCACTCATCCGACCGGGTCGCGTCACTGGCGGCGGCGCAGCCGACTTCCTCATTGCCAGCACCGACAAGATGCTGTCCGATGTCCTCGATATCCTCGAGGTTGCCGAGGGCCGGCCGGAGATGCGTGGATCCGACGACAACCACATCTTCCTGTCGTTCTTGTACGACCTTCCCGAGGAAGTGGAGCTCGAGAAGATCTCCGAGACCCTTGCTGGCTTCGTCGAGCGCCACGGCCCCCGCCTCTTCCGCCTGCGCGTCACCAATGCCGAGATTCGTCTCGTGCTCACCCAAAAGGGCGAGTCGGTGCCGCTGCGCTTCTTCGTCTTCAACGAGACTGGGTTCCAGGTCCGCTTCGAGGGCTACCAGGAGCA
This sequence comes from Quambalaria eucalypti, assembly GCA_004016185.1. Taxonomy (NCBI): domain Eukaryota; kingdom Fungi; phylum Basidiomycota; class Exobasidiomycetes; order Microstromatales; family Quambalariaceae; genus Quambalaria; species Quambalaria eucalypti. Next base: position 102,375 of record RRYC01000024.1, read on the forward strand.
CGTCTCCGACTCTGGTCGCACCACGTTGCGCAGCGTCTTTGGCTCCGGCCGTCTCAACGGCGAGGTTGCCAACTTCCCCTACGAGCCTCGTGTGGCCCTGCAGACTCGCCGAGCCCGCGCTCACGCTCTGCAGACGACCTTCTGCCACGACTTGGTCGCCGTCTTCCGCGAAGCTCTCCGCGCATCGTGGAAGGGCGTCTCGGGTGCTCCAAAGGACCCCTTGGCCTCGGTCGCTGAGCTCGTCATGGACGAGGAAGAGGAGGTGCTTCGTGAGACTACGCGCCCCGCTGGCATGAACAAGATTGGTATGGTCGCTTGGCTTGCCACTGCCTTGACGCCCGAGTACCCTCAGGGTCGCAAGGTTGTCATCATTGCCAACGACGTCACCATTCAGGCTGGTTCGTTTGGCCCCGTCGAGGACAAGTTCTTTGCCGCCGCCTCCAAGCTGGCTCGCCAGATGAAGATCCCACGACTCTACGTCTCCGCCAACTCCGGTGCTCGAATTGGTCTCGCCACGGAGCCCCTCGACTTGTTCAAGGTCAAGTTTGTCCAAGACGACCCTGCCAAGGGCTTCGAGTACCTCTACCTCGATGACGCAGGCCTCGAGACTCTCAACACCAAGGCTGCCGGCGCTGTCATCACCGCGCCCACTACCGCCGCTGACGGCTCGAACCACCACGTCATTACGGACGTCATTGGCTTGCAGCAGGGTCTCGGTGTTGAATGTCTCTCCGGCTCTGGTCTCATTGCTGGTGAGACGTCGCGCGCCACGCAGGAAGTCTTCACCACCACCATTGTCACTGGCCGCAGCGTCGGTATTGGTGCCTACCTGGCCCGTCTCGGCGAGCGCGTAATCCAGGTCGAGGGCTCGCCCATGATCCTGACTGGCTACCAGGCGCTCAACAAGCTGCTCGGTCGTGAGGTCTACACCAGCAACTTGCAGCTCGGTGGCCCTCAGATCATGTACCGCAACGGTGTGTCGCATCTGACTGCCGCTGATGATCTGGCCGCCATGAAGCAGTATGTCCGCTGGCTGTCGTTCATCCCCGAGACAAATGGCTCTCCGCTGCCCATTGTCCCCGCCGTCGACGGATGGGACCGGCCAGTCGAGTACTCGCCGCCCAAGGGCCCCTACGACCCCAGGTTCTTGCTTGACGGCACCACTGCTGAAGACGGCACGTACCTCAGCGGTATCTTCGACAAGGGCTCCTGGCAGGAGACCCTCGCAGGCTGGGCCACTTCCGTCGTGGTGGGTCGCGCCCGCCTTGGCGGTATCCCCGTCGGTGTCATTGCCGTCGAGACTCGTACGCTGGAGCGCGTTGTGCCGGCAGACCCTGCCAACCCGAACTCGAACGAGCAGAGGATCATGGAAGCTGGTCAAGTCTGGTACCCCAACTCTGCCTACAAGACGGCACAGGCAATCGCTGACATGAACCGTGAAGGCCTGCCCCTGATGATCCTTGCCAACTGGCGTGGATTCTCTGGTGGTCAGGAGGACATGTTCCAGCAGATTCTCAAGTTTGGCTCGATGATCGTCGACGGCCTCGTAGCATACAAGCAGCCCGTCTTCGTCTACCTGCCCCCTGGTGCAGAGCTGCGTGGTGGTGCCTGGGTCGTCATCGACCGCACCATCAACGAAAATGGCATGATGGAGATGTACGCTGACCCGACTTCGCGCGGCGGTGTGCTGGAGCCCGAGGGTATCGTCTCTGTCAAGTACAGGCAGGACAAGCAGCGCGACACCATGGTGCGCTTGGATGCCAAGTACGCCGAGCTTGTCAAGGCCGGCGACAAGGCTGGCATTGCCGCACGAGAGAAGGAAGTTGGCCCCATCTTTGCCGCCATTGCCGTTGCCTACGCCGACCTGCACGACAAGACGGGCCGCATGGCTGCCATGGGTGTCATTCGCTCGGCTGTGCCGTGGTCGGAGTCGAGGCGCTACTTCTACCAGCGCCTGCGCCGCCGTATCCTCGAGCTGTCGAGCCTCGAGTCGATCAAGGCCGCACAGCCTGGCCTGTCGGCTGCCGAGGCGCAGCAGCACCTCGAGGGCGTGCTCGAGGTCGGCCTGGAAGACGTTGCAGAGGACGGCGCAATGGCCGACTTGCTGGAGAAGAAGAGTCAGCAGGGCGGCGCCCTCGACGCTTCGCTGGCTTCGCTCAAGCAGCAGGCGGCTCTCGCCAAGATCAGCGAGCTCGCGGCCGGCCTCGACGAGGCCACGAAGCAGAAGGTGCTCGCTGCTCTGCAATAAGCAACGCGAGGGCGCGGACCCTGGTCACTCGTTGTCTTCGTTTCAGCTTCTATACATAGATTTGCGTCACATGGTCCGGCGGTGGATTCAGTGGTGGATGATCGAGAAGAATTAGAGGAGGATGGTCCCTGGGATATGGTTTGTGTCAATGACTCTGCATGACTTGTTTCCCCTTGAACGAATCGCGAATTGAATGTTTCCGTATCGCCTTGACGTCTCGGATCCGAGCGTGAACGCCGCCTGCGAGTGCCGTGCGGGTGTGCGTGCGGTGTGTTGCGGTGTGTGCGTCGTGGGGCAGACGCCGCTCGAGTTGCTGGGGCGGGCGGCCAGAGGAGCGTGTGATACGGGCCAGTGCAGGCGCGGGCAGGGCGGCCGTGCACCCGGTGTCTTAGCATCAACACCTGCTCGCTCTCGCAGTTCATATGCTGCCGGGTAGTCACTGTAAAGTAACTCCACCCGAGCGCCTGTACGCCACTTCCGTACTCTCAACCACACCTTTTCCGGCTCCTCAACGGGCACGTGACGACTCAGCGAGGCTGCCATTGTAGATTCACTTCCACAGCATATCTCTTTCTCCTCTTCGGACCTCTCTTGCGCTTTCTCTCTCTCTCCTCTGCTCTCCACATCGCTCCATGTCGGGCATCATCGAATCCCTGGTGTCCATCATGGCATTCGTCACCAAGACGCTGTCCTACACAGCCGCCACGGCCTTTGCGCTCCTGGCCCTGCTCTCGCCACGGTCGCAAAAGGCACGCATGTGGCTCAATGTCTTCATCTACGTCTCCTCGCTGGGTGTATGCTCCGTATTCGGCGTCATTGCGTCCATCGTCATGAACCTCATCCCAGGCCAACGCCTCAACATCAACTACGTCGTTGCCCGCTCCTTCTACCTCCTCGCCGGCACCCTCACCGGCGTCCGCTTCCGCGTCGAGGGCGAGGAGAACTTTGCCAAGGGCCGCCCGGGCGTCCTCGTCGGCAACCACCAAAGCAGCATGGATATCCTCTACCTCGGGCGCATCTTCCCCAAGTATGCCAGTATCATGGCCAAGCAGGAGCTCAAGTACGCGCCCTTCTTGGGACAGTTTATGCTTCTCTCGGGCGCCGTCTTCATCGACCGAAAGAATCGGCATGATGCCGTCAAGGCCTTTAACCAGGTTGGCGATGAGATGAAGAGGAACAAGGTGCGTTGCGTCTCCTGGTGGATTCCATCGGGTCCCCTATGCTGTTTGCCCGCCTGTATGCTCCTAGAACTCCTCATGGCTCTGAGTTGAATGCTGACATGCCGACATCGCTGTGCTGGTACAGCTTTCTCTGTGGATCTTCCCCGAGGGCACCCGCTCCAAGCTGCCCATTCCCGACCTCCTTTCTTTCAAAAAGGGTGCATTCCACTTGGCCCAGCAAGCGCAACTGCCCATCGTGCCCGTCGTGTGCGAGAACTACCACCGCCTCTTTGACAGCAAGTCGCGCTTCGAGGGCGGTACGATCCGCATCAAGGTGCTGCCTCCCGTCGAGACCAAGGGGCTGACAAAGGACGACGTCAATGAGCTCACGGACAAGGTCCGCAACCAGATGCTCGAGGCGCTCAAGGAGATGGACCGTGACCGCGAGGCATTCGACGTCTCCGCAGAGGCGGCAAACCCATCCTCTTCCACTTCGGCTAGTGGAAGCCTCAGCGTGGCAAGCAACAGTGCTCCCCTTGACACGGAGCGAGGTCTGGGAGGCGTTGCCGGCTGGATGGCCAAGATTGTCGGGACGGGATCGGGACGCAACTACGACCGGCAAGTGCGCAAAGACGACGTTCGGCTTCGCGAAAAGGGCACCTCTGGCGAGAATCCAGAGGATTACAACTTGGTCAGCGAGGCGCAGAAGTCGGCGCGTGATCAGGTCAAGGAGGGCGCACAGGCCAGTGCGACCGAGGAGGTCAAGGCTGGAGAGGGTCTGATTCAGCGCAGGAAGCGGGAGAGTGCGGCCGAGAGCGGGAGTGGGAACAGTGCAGAAGGCAGCGACGAGACGGAAGGGAGCACCGTCTTGGTAGAGGCACCCGAGGGGCAGTGAAGGCGCGTGGAGGCCAGGTCACCGTGGTATAAATAGCCACAAGGGGAGCGGCAGCGCCGGCCGTCACCGAGCGAGGAAGTTGATGCTTTTGTGCGACCTCATCTGTAGCTTACAGCGAAATTCCTACATGTACTTGGTCATTCAAGTCTGTCCTGTTGCCCTGTCCCTTTGAATGCCATGGGGGCGCGAATAGTAACCACGTTGGTGCGCGCCTCGTATCTAGATCACAGAAGTTGGGGGTTCTAATCAGAGCGACCCCGAGGGTGATTAGCGTGTTGGCCTGCGTGCTAATCAACTCACACCCCCTTGGTGAGGCGCGTGCGGCGCGTGCGGCGCGTCGAAGTCATTTGGCCGTCGTGACGCGTCGAGGCCCCCGTGTTTGCGGGCCCAAGTGGGGGAGAGAGAGCGAGAGCGAGAGCGAGAGCGAGAAGGCGGGGTTTGAGTGAATGCTTGACACGCCGAATGATTTGACCAAGGATCATCGAAGATTGACTGATACGAAAACGCCGACGAGAATTGACGAAAACGTCACAAGCGCACGCCACGAACATCCTCCTTCATCACCTCTGCCGCTGCTCTGGACGTCCAACGTCTGGACTTTGGAACCCACACGACTTAACGCGATTCTCCCCCCTCTGCTGCGTCTCAATCCGACCCCTCCGATCTGCTTCCTTTGTCTCACACTGGCCAAGCAACATCATCTCGCCGACAATCGAATACGCGTACAGGCACACACATCGCACAGTATGACCGCATCGAATGGCAGTACATCCGGGAAAGAGAGTGGAGCGCAGGGAGCAGAGCAGGAATGGGGACGAGGTGAGTGCGATTCCTGCGCAGGGACGGACGAGAACGCTTTGCGCAATGCGCGCAGGCTCGATTGATTGGCTATACTCCAATATGAAGGCACGGGAAAAAAGCTTCTTCGTTCGCTCCAATTGCGAATCAAAGTTTCAACCTGGCGGAAACTTGGTGCACCGGAACGTATCATTCCCGTGTCGTGTGCGGGGCCTCTGCCCCGCGACGCGTATCGATGGATGGGATGCGACGCTACTGCCAATTGCCCTCATAGCGACCCTGAAAACGGCACTGACACGACACTCGTCTTCCACGGATCTCTTATTCCCCGCCTCTACCCCGCCTCTACGTCTCTCAGTACTCATTGCTGGCGGCACTGATTGGCCCAATCTTGGACGCAAGAAGTCCGCGGGCGCAGCCGCAAAGCCAACCGACGCGTGAGTGGAGGAAATGCAAGAGAGCAAATTGCGGCGACCCGATTGATTGCACATCGGGCATTGGCAGTATATGGCGACGAAGGTGATACTGACAGGGCTGACGATTACGCTTCCGCTGGCTTTCCCACCCGTCCTGCACACAATCACCTACCTCGCCCACGCCAGCGTTCCTACCGACCTTGTAACGCCGCACATCTTGCGCCCCCTCTCGAATTACAAGATTGCAAAGATCTTTGCAGGCCACAGCGCATGTCACTCTGTCTTTGTCACGCTACAAGGCGATGCATTTGTCTACGGCAGGAACGAAAAGGGACAGTGCGGTGAGTAGACCAAACCTCAAGCGCGCGACTCACCATAGATGCTTACCACTCACGTCGCCGTCTGGCCATGCCTATATGCTCGCCGTTTCTGCCGCTCAGGTCTTCCCATCATCGCTGCCAGCGGCCAAGAAGGTGGTGTCGCAATCGATGAGCCATTCCGCCTCGACCGGAGCGCACATTTCCAACCACCGCTCGACAAGACTTCTCGGGGTGACATCGTCTATGCCGCCTGTGGTCGCTCCCACACCCTCTTGGTGACGCGGGGTGGCTCCGTCTACGCAGCCGGCTCCAATGCCACGAGCCAACTCGGCCTTGCACGGGTGTCGGAAGCCACCAAGTTCACACGCATCGAAGGAGCGCCTTGGACCAAAGGCGGCGACCCCGTCGTCGAAGTGGGCGCCGGCTTGACCTTTTCCCTCTTCCTCACCCGCGAGGGCCGCGTGTATGCATGCGGATCCATGGAAAAGGGGCAACTCGGCAACGGACGGACAGGAGAGCATTTCGTGTCGGGCAACCGCATGGCCTTTGCCGAAGAGTTGACGCCCATCTTGATCAAGGGCTTGGCCGACAAGAAGATCGTCTCGATCAGCTGCGGTCAACAACATTCCATTGCCTTGGACGACCAAGGCTTCTGCTACGTCTGGGGCTTTGGTGGATATGGCCGTCTTGGCCTCGGCAACGCCAACGACCAGTACACGCCTGAGCTCGTCCCGCAATTCGCGCGCGGGAATGTTCACAGCCGCGCCGAAAGGATATATGCTGGGCCTTCGAATACCGCCGTCATTGACAAGTCTGCCACCTACTACCTCGCTGGCAAGTGGAAGACGAGCGGCGACGGCGGCGCAGGACAAGGTTGGACGAGCTTCCGCTATATGCAGGCACTCATGGGCTGCAAGATCCGCAAAGCAGCCTTGGGCGGCGTCACACTCTTCTGCATTGCCGACGAGATTGAAGCGCCAAAGGAAGCAAATCCAGGCGCAACCATGAACGTTGCTTGGGGTCAAAATGCCGCCAATGGCGAGTTGGGCCTCGGTGAAGGCAAGCCCAAGAGTGCAACTCAACCGCAACGCTGCGAGCCCCTGGAGGGCATCGCTCTCATGGACGTCGCTGCGGGACAGAATACGACCTTCTTCCTCGCGCGCAACTGCGGCGAAGTCTATTCGGAGCTCCCGCGCTTCCCTGACCGCGTCGACTTTGCCAGTACTTGTCTGGCGTGCAACACCCCCAAGCCGGAAAGCGAAGTTCAGCTCGAGTGCGAGAAGTGCGAGGAGCCATATCACCTCTCTTGCCTCGACCCACCCCTCAGTGAAGCACCGGATGGAGAGTGGTTCTGCGAGGTATGCGACCAGGAAGGCGGCTACGAAGGCGGCGCTGGTGGCAGCAGCGGGCACAATGGCCGCACCTTCGCCAGTGCCGCCAAGAAGGGCGGCAAAGCTGCCGGGGGTGGAAAGGCAGGCGTTGCCAATCAGGATGAGAGCGAGGAAGAAGATGACGACGACGCAGCTGACGACGAGGATGCCGGCTCGCCGGAAGTCGAAGCCGAAGACAAAGAGACGCCAGCGAAACGGGGCAGGGGCAGGCCGAGAGGCGGCAAGTCTGCCGCACCTGCCAAGTCCGCTGGCACAAAGCGCAAAGCGGATGACGATGGGCAGGCACCAAAGAGGGGGCGAGGCAGGCCGCGAAAGTGAAGCGTCATGTGTTTGTCCATTGCAAAGCATCCGCTAATGCTCGCGACATTCTCAGCCGTCTTTCCTCCCAGATAATCTCAATGAAAGCGCCAAGCGCAAGTGTACGAGTATCGCACGATATCTTAATTGGATCCATACGCCTTGCTTCGATCGCCGAGTCCCCACCCTGTGCGCCGAGAAAGACCGATACTGCGCAGCGAGACCGAGCGCAATGACCTTGTGCATCTGGCCTGCTCCATCGACTGGCACCATTCGGAGAGCCGAACAAGGCCGGACTTGGACCCGGTGCCATCTTTTCTGTCCTCGGCAACGAGTATAGCGCAGCGGGGGTGAACCAATGCCGGCAACGCCCACCCGCCTACTGCGGCCACAACGTTCAACCATGGATGAGTCATCACTCATCGCGGGCATGGTGTTGCCCGCCAGCAGGGTGAGATGAGGTGCGTGGACGTCCAGATTAGGAAGTAGTTGCGGGTTCTCAGACATCAGCGTTGCGGCTGCGGTGCACTTTTGGCTTTTCGTCAAGACGAGACTGCAGCGGGCCTTGACTGGGGGATGGTACCCTTTGTCCTCACGTAAGTCTCGCATTGAGCGGGCGGCGAGTTGGCGGTGATGGGCTGCTTTGCGGGTGGGATCCCGAGCGGGATGCCGAGGGGCTTGCACTGTGCCAAGAAGAGCTTGAACAACGGGCGACACCGCGAAGCGAATGGTCCGGAGCACGGCGTCTACACAAAGGTAAGATAACAGGGCACGCAGGCAGGTCCAATGACGACGTGGGCGACACGTCTGAGACGACTGCTGAGCTTCGTGCTGCCTCGGAGTCCGACAGGCTTGGGAAGCGGGGGAGCGACGCTGAACAAGCTCGAGCCCTTTCTGTGCGGTGCGGTGCGCCTCTGCCTGCGGCGGACAGGCGGCAGTGCTGGGTAAGTAGCTGGAGCGCGCGACGGCGGGCGGGCCGTCGTTAGACCCGGCGGAAGTAATCTTCTTTACGGGAGTGCGGCTCGCAAAGTCTATTCACTTCAGCGGGCGCGCAGCACAGTGATCATCATGTGACCCTGCCTGCACTTCAAGGCGAGATAGCGAGGCGCATGATCCCTGAAGCCAGGGCAAAACGCCGTACCGACGATTCTCGCTCGCATGATCACGTCCGCCCGGCAACTGCACCCAGCACCACACGCCACACGCAATGGGATGAGGTAAGACAACGTTTGGGTGCGGGCAGAATTCTCTTCGAGGCATCTTCAATGCCAAGCCTGCTCACTTCGACAGCGTTCGAACGGAACGGCCCGCCAAACCATCGACTCCTTGCGGCTTGCGTGGGTAAAGAAAAGGCGGCAGTGAGTGGGGGCCAGGAAACGAGGCAGGCGACAACGAGGTGTTCGGGCTTCTACTCAGCGGTGAGCACGCCGTGGTTAAGCTTTGTCATCGACCGGCCTCTCCATACATCCCCGGTCCAAAATCCGTAAGCGGGCGACGCCAAGCAAAACTTACCTATGCGGCGTAGTCACCGCCTCGAACTCCCACGCGGCTCACCGACCAGCATCGTCGTGTTCAATTAGACGACATGTGCCGGAATGCCCGAAAGGAACGGTCAGTGGGCGTGCTTCGCATCCGTGGTGAAGTGCCCACATCGAGACGCCGTTCAGATCAAGACGTCGACGTCGCGAGGCGCCGACAAACGTGCTTCCAGCCTGGGCCAAAGTGCCCACATCGACATGGCAACGTCTTTCTCGACGTAGCAGCAAGATGGGCAAGCGGCACTTCAGCTGAGTACTTTGCCCAGGTGAGTGAGTGAGTGAGTGCGTGCGTGTGTGCGTAGGCCGCCGAGGGGCTTAGCGAGCGAGGACGAAGGGACAAAATCCCATCTCTGCTCGCCCCCATTCTCCGTTTTTGTCCCCCCTCCCCTCTCCTCATCATCCTCCATCAGCGCCCTTTTCCTCTTTCCTCATCCTCCTCCATTTGCGTCTGTCCCCTCTTCCCTCATCATCGGAGGTACTCGAGCCTGACGGACCCCACTACGTTCGTCGCTCGCACAGACGCATCCTCAACACAACTCCCCTCATCCTCAAAACACATCAACGCACTTTCGACAAGCACTACCTCACCTTCACTCAGTCTCGTCCCTTCTCGCCAGGGGCTGCCTTTGCGGCAGCCCTTGGCTGGAACCTCAAGTCCTTTTCGCCTCACGCCCTTGCCTCTCACTCCTCAAGACGGTTCGCTCCTGCAAGTACACGGTACCTCAATCAGCTACTTTCTGGCTTGTTCTTCTTGTGAGTATTGTCACACTGTCACGACGACCTTTCTCTGCTGGCGTAAGACTTGTACGCTGACGCTTTTGCCGCCTCTCTCTCCTCTTGTTCTCCGACCAGCATCTACTCTGGTCTCTGGTCTCTGGTCTCTGGTCTCTGGTCTCTCTCCGGTCTCTCCCTGCGGTGTTGGCCTCTACGGCGGTGGTCTCTGGCTGCTGGACTCTGGTTGCCGCTCTGTAAGTGGTCGTCATACTTTCACAATGATCTTTCTTTGCCGACCTCAGACTTGTACGCTGACGCTTGTGCCGCCTCTCTCCACTCTTGCAGCATCTACGCTTGTCTGGTCTCTGGTCTCTCTCTTCGGCGGTGGTCTCTGGCTGCTGGACTGTGGTCGTCGCTTACGGTCTCGCTCTCCGTGCTTCTGTTCTCGGCCTCAGCTCAGCTCTTGCTCATCGGCGATGCGCTCTGCCCAGAGTGAGCTGCCCTCTCGCCCTGTCCGACACGACAACACCTGGGCATCGCTTCGTCGCGCTCCTGACGAATGCCTCACCACCTCGAGGATACAAGAGCACCGCTCAGCACGCAAGTCCGTTGCACGGCTCCGACGTCTTCCAGGAAGTCGCTCCTTGGGCGGATGCAAGCCACTGAGCACACCTCAAGAAGTGCACGTCGTACATCAAGTCGTTGGCGGTTGTCTCGCAAGACGGTAGCCTCTCCTTCCAAGCGCGTCAACTCTTCAGAGGATGGACTCGGACTCCGAGTTCTGGATCTTGTACCTGTCCTGGCTCGCACAAAGCCAAAGCCTCCCACGTCGGACTCTGGGCAGGAAAGTAGAGGAGATCTGCGCCGCTGCAAGCCTCTACACCCCAAATGGACCAGCAGCAGCTCTGCGCCTCGAGCTCGAGGACAGCCTGGCATTCCAACTGCGCCGACGAGAGAATCCTGGCAGCACTTTTTTCCATTCTTTCCCTCGTTGCCGGTGCTCGCCCTGTGGAGCTCATTGTTACACCTCACTGGGAGCACCTGGACCTCGATGCACTGCGATGGCGCGACACAGAATGGCGCATCGACCTCACCTGGACAAAGGGCAATCCTAAGCCCAAGGTCAGACTGTGCACTGACGTCCTCGTGCGCCTCCTGAAAGGGCACCGGAACATCTCGATGTTCTCTCGGTCTGTGCCTCTCCACCTTGACGACGCACTGCCTAGGGCCCTCGACGCAGTGGCCCTCCTTGCCCACCGTGCCCATCAAGATGGAATTTTTGGGCCTGACTTCAACATCCTGACGATTGCTGAAGACACCGCAGCAAGGGCAGCCAGGGATGTTGGCGTCAGCAGGCCTGCTTTTGGGGAAAGGCGCACACAACAGATCATCCCGGTCTGTGCAGAGGCCCAGAACTTGTTCATCTTCCGGCAGACGGAAAGGCACACAGGGGACCAATATGAGCTTTCCCCGCCTCACAAGAACAAGCCCCTCAAGTACCACAGCATCCAACGCCGCCTCCAAAAAGATGCCGACCAGGCCGGCTTTGTTGGCTTCCACCTCTACACCATCAGGAAGGCCACATGAGGGCATGAAGCATCTTGGTGCCGTCTGCCAAAAGAAGGGAAGGGGGGGTTGCCAAATGGGTTTTGGTGCGGAGCAACTAGGGGCGCATTTCAAGACCCATCCGGAAAGGAGGAACCGCAAATGGTATAGTCCCAAGTGTGACATTACCAATGAGGACGGTTCCCAGTGCACAGCAACTTTCGAGATTGGCACTGAACTCCCGCCCTCGGACCTCGTCTTGGCTGCCTACTGGATCCACGCAGAAGTCCTCCACGGCTACAGCGGGCGGCGAGCTTCTCGACGGTGATGCACAGCAGAGCTTTCAAGCGCACGTCCTTGCCAACCGGGGAGGAGGAGGGCCTGGCACCACCCCGCCGGGTGGCTCAAGATCCTTGCACTGCGGCACGACACGATCCGACAACGAGCTGCCGTCCGGCTGCGTGGGCTGAAACCAGACACCGAGAGCAAGCTGCGGATCTCTGCGGAACAGAGACTCGACACAGAGCGCAGCCTGCGAATCTCTGCGGAACAGAGACTTGACGCCGTCTCCCTGGCAGCCTACTCTTTCCTGGTCCCCCCTTCCATGGAGCTGCCCTTCAACCCTAACCTCCTTGGTCGGCTCAAGAGCCTTGACAACATCATTCCAGATGTTGTCATCATCCCGTTCATTCCCTTTGCTCTTGTGGGCCGCACGCAAAGGGCCGCTCAACAACAACCCACCGGCAATCAGCTGTTTGAGCGCTTTGCGGAGAGGCATGGTGGCACAGCAGAGGGCATGCGAGGGGAACTGCTCAGAATTGCTACAGGCACTGGGCCACTGGCCCGCAGACTGTTGGCAACTCTGGGTGGAGCGATTCCCCTCTCTCAGTGGGTCATCGGTCTGCAAAATGGCAATGATGGGGACACATCTGCTGCCCTCACCTTGGGGCGGCATTTGGGATACACAGTGGTTATTGCCCAGGCCCAATTGGAGAGCACGGACTTTGGCCTGCTCATCAACGGCTCAAGCACCGACCCCAATCAGCCAGCGATGGGCCTGTGGTACCTACAACGATGAGGAAGGCAGCCAAGAAGACGACGAGTAGCCTGTCACCCCTTTGAGCAGCCCGCCCACCGCTGCTGGCTCGTCCCCAAGGTTCAGCAGGGTCATCACCAGGGCCTGGAGCAACTCCGAACTGAGGCCGAGCCTCGCGGCCACGACGCCCGTCGCGATTCGCTTCACCATTATCCCCTGAAGGGCCTCCACGGCTTCCATCAGCATCCTGCCAAGACGTGCGGCCACGACGCATTGCTCCGCTCACTTCGTCACCTTCACGATTGTAGTAGGAGTCCAGGATACCGACGCCCGATGTTCCCGTCAGGACTTGGACCCCTCGGAGTCTGAGTCAGAACCTTCAACTTGCCCTGCCGATGGCGAATATTCGGAAGCGCCAAGTGAGGGCACTGATTACAGCCCAGAACAGACCAATGTCGGTCTCAAAAGTCCTGTGCGGCGTCGGGACTTGAGCCCAGGTTTTCTGGCCACTAGACGATCCAGGTTCTCCAAAACGGCGATGCACGCCAGCGCTGTGCGCCAACGACGCTGTGCGCCAACGACTGGACCACCTCGCCCAGGAAGCTGCTATCTCGTTGGCCCTACCGTCTGATCTGTCCGCGCCTGTTCAGTGCCACACAGATCCGTACAGTGGCTGCAGCCAGACTCTTCCGCAGAGAATACCAGAGACAGAGAGCGCTACTACGATGGACCCCGTCAGGTAATTGACGGGCAAGGGGCCATCGTCCACGGAATCCAAGATCAGTCCAGGATGGAGAGGCACGCACCACGACTGCCGGCCCTCAACCTGACCCAGGCTGATCAAGAAGGGTCGCCAGGGCGGCCCCAAAGAGTTGCCTGACCTGAGCAACAGAGTCGGGCAAGCAAAGAAGCACCTCCAGTACCAGCGCATCAGGGCGAGAGTCAGGTATCGCCAGGCATTGCGGGAGGAGCTTGCCTTGGCAGAAAGGCAAAGGGCTCTGCAAGCAGGTGTTCCTTCAAGCGCCACGCAGCCCAGGTCAGCCGGAAGCTGCCAGGAAGACAAGCCCTGCCCCATTGTGGAAGACTGCGAGAACCCAGACTTCCTGGCAATTGAAATTCACCAGCGCCTGTCCCAGCAGCGGCAGCAGAAGAGTACGAATGCGGACACTGTCTCGCCACCTCCGGAGCCCGCCTCGAAGGGACACGCGTCGCCCCCACCACAGGCTGCCGGTACCGCCCTCACAGAGGCCCTGTTCCAACTCCAGCAAAGCCTCAACCCGTGGACATACGCCGCATATGACCCTGCTCCTTTGCTCACAGTACCTGCGCCCAGCTTGAAGGCCACCGCCCAGCTTCTCAGGCAAGAGGCAGGCACAAGGAACCATTCCTTGTGCTTCGACCTCCAGGAGCACCTGCAAAGAGCAAAGGCGGAAGGCTGCCGCCCCCACAAGTACGAGGGCACCGTCCACTTCCTGTTTCGCCTCAGGAGTAAGGAGGTGGCCCAATCATTCAGGGAGGCTGTCACTCTTGCCCTGCAGGGCAGCCCGTGCAAGGAACCAGCCTGCTTGAAACGCGGCTTCAAATTCTCCAAGTCCTGCGAAGAGGTGATGGCTCATCTGGCGAGCCATAGCCAAGTCAAGGAGCGCAGAAAGTGTCGTTTGCAGCTCGACAACAGGGAGCCGTGCACAGTAGAGCTCAAGAACAGGGGGAACTTCTTAGTCCATCTCGAGGCTGTGCACGGCCAGACTTTTGAGACTGGGGCCTACTACTGTGTCGAGCACGAGCTCTGGCTCATGGGCCGCGAGCAGGCAGAGTCACACTTTGGTGAGCACCTGCTGGCATGGCAAAGAGATGTGCAACCAGCACTGGTGGGGAGGCAGAACCGGGAACAGGTCATGCAGCGGCCTTGCCCTTGGTGTGCCAACGACACCACACTCAGTTGCATTGACCGCATGCATGTGCACAACGGTCCCCTGGGCCTTGGCCAGCACATCACCCAGGTGCATATCATGAGGGAAAATCCCTATGAGACGCACCTTGCTTGCCCTATTTGCCCTCACCTGCAAGCACTGCGGATCATGGACCTAGTCCTGCATCTGCATAACAGTCATGGGTATAACCTTCAGAGGAAGGTGACACCCGTCGCTTTTAGTGGCAAAATCCAAGATCTTCGCCTTCTTGGTTGGTCCACCAGCAGGAAGGGGTGGTTTAAGTACATGGAGGCCAACTGGTCTTCCATCTCCCCCACAGGAGCAATGTCCACCCGGGCTAGGTACTTTGAGCTGCCGGTATCACGTCGCAACTCTGCGGCTGAGCCGGAAGCTGGGGAAGAAGAGCTGGGGCAGGTGGATATGGAGGCACCGCCTGCGACAGAAGAGTTGGGGCAGGAAGATATGGAGCTCGGCGCCTACCTACATGGTGGACCCCACGGAAGACCTTGACGGGCGAGGAGACATCGACGTCGGCGTCTGCATGGTGGAGACAACGACCGAGTACGCTGGCTATCGATGGCGCTCGGTGCCCAGGCTGTGGCGCATCAGGAACGGATCCGCAGATCAAGCCTTCAAGGCAGGCAGAGAAGCTACACATCCTCTCCTGCTATGCAAAGAATCTGCAAAGGGAGATGGATGATGCTGTGTTTGGCCCGCTGAAGGGTCAAGACTGCGATGTGGCCAGGTGCAAGTCCGGCAGCTTTGGTCGTGGTAGGGGGCACAGTGCAGATGTGGCACATTTCCGTGCCCACAGGGTGCACCACCACACCGGCTGCAAAATCTGGCATGAGGATGGCTCTCCCTGCTTGGCGCAATTTGCAACACTCGAGGATGGGTCGAACCCTGCCCCTGGCCAGGTAGCACAGGTGCCTGCCGCTCACATCCCTGATGTGACAAAGGCAGCATATTCCCTGCACGTGGAGGTAGTGCATGGGTATGTCTGGTTTAGGAACCTCGACTTTTGCCCGACCCACTTGCAATGGCTCTTCGGTGTCAAGCAAGTGGAAGAGCATTATGAGGAGCACCTGCAACACTGGCTGCAGCACACCCGGCCGACCCTGACGGCACCGAGGTCAAGGGAGGAGTGGGTCAGGGGACCATGTGATTGGTGTGCAACTGACTCGACAAAGCGTGCAGCGGTCAGACTGAAAATCTGGCCAGCTGGTGCCAAGCGCGGGTTATGTCAGCACATTAACACCACCCACATTGCGACAAAGGAGTACCAAAGGACACCCACATGTCCTTGCTGCTCTTACACTGGCCCTCTCCCGAACTTCCTCGAGCACCTCCGCCTCCGCCATGGTATGGACTTGGGCCAGTACCCTGGCAAGCCGACTGGCCGGAGGACGAGCTGTCCGACCCATCACCCCAAGAACAAGAGGAAGAAGAGGAGTACCTCCGATCTCTTGCGCCCTACACAAGAGGGTCTAGGGTCGCTTCAAGCAGTGTGTCCCCTCCTTCGCTCTTCACAATACAACCTCCGGCTGGACTCAAAGACATGCCCCGTATGTGAAGAGCTTCTGCCCGGAGCATCAAGGGCCAAGGCACAAACTGCCCTCGACCATTTGGTGGCTTGCAGCATGGATGGGATGAAGGCGGCTTGTGCTGGGGCAATAGAACGCTCACTGGAAGGCTTCCTGTGCCCCTCGGCCCCACGCTGCAAAGTGGAGTTCATGGGTCATAATGCCTTCAAGCATATGCCCAGCCACAATCAGGTGGCCAAAAGGGTCAACTGTGGACAGCTGACCGACAGTGGCTCGAAATGCGCTGCTGTCTTTGGCGAGATCTGGACTGTCCACCAGGTGAGGTGGCATTTGGAAGTTGTGCACGGCCTTTGCTTTGAGAGTCAGCCGCATTTCTGCAAGGACCATCTGGTATGGCTGTTCGGCTATAGGCAAAAGGAGATCCATTATGAGCGCTATCATCTCGAGCCTTGGAGAAAGCTTGTTGAGCCAACCCTGCAGCTCCGACAAACTACCGAGGAGTTCAGCCACCGTCCCTGCGTGTACTGTGCCAAGGATGGTGACCTTGCTCCTTCCAAAAGGATGCGGGTGTATCCAGAGCGCAATGCTCTGGCCAAACACACCCCACACGAGCACTTCATCAACCTTGCCGTCTTGCCAAGGAAGATGGCCTGCATAATTTGCAAGGGTGAAGAGATGGCCACGAGGCAGCTGGTGGAACAGCTTCATAACCCGACCATGAAGACGGTGGTGACTCGTCCATTGAAGCCTCTCACAAGCCGGTCCTGTGGTATCCTCCCAGACCTCGGAGGCACAAGAAGCGCGACCACACCCCTGCGCTCGGAGCAGACTTGCCACGACGGCTTGGCTGCTCACTGGTCTCATCATGGGGGCCAGACCCAACGAGAGTGTGCCTCGGGCACGTGTCAGCCGTGGGGGGAGGGACGTTGACGGCTTCCGGTGGGGGGACTTCCAATGGTATGTCCTTGCCCGCTGGCTAAACCGGGATGGGTCTGAGATGAGGACACCATCCAAGAATAGCATCCCCACACTTTCTCTCTGCCTAGACGTCACCATCAGATGTCTCAAAGGGCAGAAAAAGATCCCGATTCCGCGAGTCGTTCCACTCTACCAGGACGACACAGTACCAAGGGTGCTGGATGCGACGGCGCTCTATGCGTTGATGGCACACCAGGACAGGATCTTCCCCGAGGGATGGAACATGCTTACCGTCCTGGAGGACTGTGACCCGACCGAGTTCACTCCTCTAGGCAAGACTGGCCAAGCCTGTGCGCGAATGTCCATGTTGTCCTTGCATTGGTGATCTTCCCGATTCTCTGGACCATCTCTGGCGGCAGCGCGGTCTGGAGCACTCCGCAAATGCTGGCACGCCTTCGAATGGATGCCGAGCAGGCAGGGTTCGTAGGCTTCTACCCCTACATCCTGCGGCAGGCCACCGTTGATGCTTTGGCTTCAGTGGATACCACTGAAGCAACAATCAAGGCAGCAATCGGGCATGCCCCAACAGCGACGTACAGCAAGCACTACTTATCCTCACGGCTCACAGTTGATGTGCAGAGTCTTGTGCTTCATGGCACCAAGGCTCCGGCTATCAAGAGGGTGACGGAACGCCTATTCAAGGTGTTCCTGACCCCAGAAGAGGAGGAAAAGTGCGAGAAGAGCCAAGAAGTCCAGCAGGCACTCAAGAAGGTTCGCCTGGCTGAGAGGTCCGAGGACAAGAAGGAAGTATCCTCTGCAAACAGGAAACTCCGCACTGTCCGCCTGCATGCCTTCCTTCAAGCGCGTGAACAAAAGTGCAGGGGGCTATTCGAGGAGGCCGCCAAGAATTCCCGGCTGCACAATATCACCACCTCCGATCAGTTCGGTCATGTACAGCGGGCGCTGCACGACCTCCAGGACACTGAAGAGGTGTCTGGTCTTGGAGAGCCAGATGCGACTTTGGAAAGGGCGGAGCAAGAGCAAGCAGCTCTTGCTGAGTGGATCGTGGCTCGGCTGCCTCCCCCAGCACATGATGAAGAAGAGAAGGATGGCGAGAGAGAGACTGACGATGCTCGCTTCATCAGCCAAGAAGGACAGCAAGTCTCTTCGCTCTCGCGGACCGCTCGCCTCGTCCACCAAGTCCGACACATCCAGCGCAGACTACTCGGAGACACCCAGCCAGGGAACGGACTACAGTCCAGAGCTTACAAGGCTCGGCGACGAGATTCCGCCTCGACGTCGAGATACGAGCCCCGACTTTCTGGCGGCTCGGCACTCCCGAGACTCGCGGAAGACGATGCACGCCAGCGCTGTACGCCAGAGACTGGACCACCTCGCACTGGGGCTCTTCTTTCCGTCGCCAATATCCTAGTCTGCCTAACCCGCAAAACCCCGCGCAGATTCTCTTCCTGGGACACTCTCCCTACACCACCGCACATTACTTTCTTGACCTGCTGGTTGGGTCCGGGCACTGACAGCCTGGGCTGGCTTGTTCGAGCTCAGGGCAGCAAGGACACCTGGGTCTTTGCATCGACGCTGTGTGGGGCACAGGCGCTGGCCAGCCTGGGTCTCCTGTCCTTTTTCCAGGTAT
Organism: Quambalaria eucalypti; assembly: GCA_004016185.1. Taxonomy (NCBI): domain Eukaryota; kingdom Fungi; phylum Basidiomycota; class Exobasidiomycetes; order Microstromatales; family Quambalariaceae; genus Quambalaria; species Quambalaria eucalypti. Next base: position 120,777 of record RRYC01000024.1, read on the forward strand.
ATCCCACCACCACACCGCAGTCGGCCGGCTTTTCTTCAACTTCCTCTGCGGTTCGGACTACAAGCAGCTTGCTCTCCGACCTTCCTGCGGAAGAAGGGGAAGACTCCGTCGAGAGCTCTGCTGATGATCTACAGAGGCAAGTTGAACCTGAAGTGCGTGCGGCCACGCCTACCTCCTCGACCTCCTCAGCGAAGAAGAGGGCTAGGCCGCGCGCAGAAGTCGAACAGCAAGGACCCACAGCCACGCCTACCTCATCGACCTCTTCGAAGAAGAAGAGGACACATGCGGATCAAGGATATGCTGTGACGGCTATCAAGATCCAATCTCGGACAAAGAATTCTCTCGACGGCCGACTCATCGCCAGTGCCACTCTGGGTAGCCGAGGCGAAATGGTCTACGACCCCGCTTCAGCAGAGCTCCCAACACTCCTCCGCCTCTGCAGTGCAGCACAATTAGAAACCACAGGGGATGGAAATTGTGGGTGGGACGCATTGGGGAAAGCTGTGGGATATGATCCCTTTCAGCTGCGTCAAAACTTCGCTGGGTACATTGAATGAGGGCAGGGCAAGAGGGATTTTGCACACATCTCTTCGAGGGAGTGGCTGCAGTAGATTTTCAGCGCTCGCCTCGGATTCAGGAGTGGTATTGATTGCGAAATCCCCTCCAAAGTCCGCCTCTAAAATCAAATCTACAAATGAGCTTTCTGTTCTGCGCCTCTTCTAAACCTCCCCGCTCAGGTGCCTCTTCCTCTCCTCCTCCCTCCTAATCAACCACCTCTTCTTCTCGCGATACATCTCCTGCCTCTCTGCGTGCCTCTCCTGCGTCCACTCGTCGTCCCGCAGTCCGCTCAACTTCCCCAACCAGGGCTTATGCGCAAGGAGCGCCCCGCACAAAGCGAGGTGGAAGTCCCATTCGTTTTTCCCCAGGACGTGAAAGGCTAGGAGGTTGGACGGCGGCTGTGCGGGGGATTGCGCACCCGCAGCGGAGGCGGCGTGTTCGCGCACGCGCTTCTCGTACTCCTCCTTGAGCTCCTCTTTGCGTGCCTTGGTAAAAGCGGCGGCAGAGTCTCAGCAGAGGAGGGACAAGGACTGCGACAATCGAGACTGATTGCACTCGACCCACCGCTGTCTGTGTCGATGCTCCCGAGATGCAATGAAGCGGCCTCAACGCAAGCACTCTCATGGCTTAGTTAGGTCTTGACATGTTTCAGGCTGGGTGGAGTGAGCAGCAGCACGCCCGACCAGGAATTGGTGCGTACCTACATACACACAAGGAATGTCCATGTTCGACGAGGTGGAGATGGATACAGGAGTATGTAGGTCAGGCAGCCCTCACAAGCACTCGCTCCCCTCCGCCTCTCCCGCCGCGCTTGTGCCACAATGTCAGCGCGCTCGCCTTTGCCCATGTCGACCTGCCGCCACCGTGAGTCCCCCCTTGCACCATTGTCTTGATGGGCTTTGGCGACCGAGTGAGCTCCTGACACTTGCTGCCCTTAGTGACGACGTTGCTGCTAAGAGTGGGATCGGGTAGCGTGGTGCATAATGGGGGTAGGTAGTATGTCAGACTCGCATCGGGAAATGCAGTGTCCGTTCTCCTGGATTGCCCACTCACATTGACCATGTAGTCAAAAAGCCTCTCGACGTGGGCGAACAGCGGGCGCAGCTGGATCTTGAGCTGCCCGACTTCCTCGGCGAGTGTCTTCTGCGCCTTGGTGGCGCGGGCGGCGTGCTGCCGGAGCTGTGCCACTTCCCGGCCAAGAGCGGCCTCGGTGGTGGCCCGGTCCTGGCGCTCCAAGGCCAGCTCGTTGCGGAGCTGCTCGAGCTCCTTCCTGTAGCTTACGGAGAGTGCGGCCATCCTGCGCTCAAGCGCAGCAATGGGCTGTTGGGCCTCGTCGTTGTCCTCGTCCGCAAAGACGGAGGCTGCGTCGTGATAGACGCTGCGGTCGGCATCCGCGGCGTCCTCAATGTCGCTCGCACTGGGGCGGTCCTCGTCATCGTCGACCTTGCGGAAACGTGCAGCGGCGAAAACGGCAATCGGGAGCAAGCCCTGGTCGCTCTGCTTGGTCTCGAGGTCCTCGACCAGGCTGCCGAGGATTTGCTTTCTAGCGTTGCCGTCCTGAGCGAGGAAGCGGGCTCTTGTGGCGGTGCGGGGCGTCTCCGGAACGGTCTCCAGGGAGGTGGCGTGATTCGCTGGGGCGTTGTCGGCAGCATGAGCGTTGCTGCTGCCGCTGGTGGTGGCGCTGTTGGTGGTGTTCTTCATTGTGGGGAAGGAAGTGGTAGGTACGGGTGCGGTGGACAGGGGGCGAGGCTAAGAGTTGAGCGATCTGCGCTGAGCGTGAATGCGTAGGCTCGCGATGACGAGGAGTGTGGGTTTTTGCAAATCGCTGTAGGTAGGGAGTCCGATGATGTTCGGGGGGCGGGCAGTCTTTGTGGTAGGAAGGAAGAGGGAATGATAAGTTCTTGAAGGAACGGGGCACTCGGGGAAAGGCAGAGAGCCCCGTATTTGTACCCTGACGAGCCCGTCGATGGTGTGTATGCGAGAATCTCGCGAGAGCACCGTCGCCGGGTGCTTGCCAGTGTCGTCGCGGTGTGTTTACGAGCAATCGCAGTCGACACGACGACGACGTGTTGAGCAGCCCGCCTGTGTTGCGTCCATTGTAGACTCTCTTCCATCAGAGGCGCTGCTGAAGAGGATGCGACTGACGGAGTGAGGGTGGGCTCTGATACCTAGAGGACTGCGACCTCGCATAGCAGATGCGGTCGATGGCACGCTCAGCAAGTCGTGGTGCTCATTGTAGAACTTCCCTCGCCAGGAGGTGCAATTAAGAAGGAAGTTGGTTTTGTTCTTGCCATGGTCCAGGCCTTGCCAGTTCGGGTTGCTTGTATCGGCTGCCGGACCAGACGCGTTTTGAGGAGCACGGTACGATCGATATATGCCCGCTAGTTGGAGCCCGCGCGGCCTGCTCGTCTGCTCGCGCACCTGGCCTGGTTTGCTCTGTGTATGAAGAGGATCCTGGTATGAGTGCCACGGGCACTGGCGCAGAGGAAGAGCAAAGTTCACGAATGAAGAAGGATCCGTCGTCGGGCCAGCCCATTTAGCTCAGCAGCGAGTGCGGGCGGGCGGGCGGGCGGGCGGGCATTACTCGTGCCCGACACGCCTCAAGCCTTGTTCGTTCATTTGGGCCGGCGGGTGCGCACATGAAACTCGTTGCTTTGCGGCTGGACGTTTGCGGCTGGAGTAAGGTAGCCTGAAACCAACGGCACTTGATTAGGCCAAGACCCTGGATGTCTCTTTTCTTCTTCGGCGCTCACGGCGAGCCCTGCCTAGTCACTCACCGGCAGCACGACAGCAGCACGACGGCACCAAGCTCGAGCCACTTTGCTGGTCTCCTTCGATCGATGAGGCCTTGATGGCCTCCAGACGTCCACTGCTGAAGCACAGGACTAGCCCAGTGTGGCAAAGACGTTGCAGGTCTCATTGTCGCGCCAGCACCAAGCTCGAGCCACTTTGCCGGTCTTCTTCGATCGATGAGGCCTTGATGGCTTCCAGACGTTCATTGCTGAAGCACAGGACTAGCCCAGTGTGGCAGAGACATTGCAGGGCTCATCGTCGCGCCATCGCGAGTGGGTCAGAAGTAGGACTCAATTGGGATGGGCAGGAGGGGAGGCAAGAGGGGGCATCGAGCGCGGGCGAGAGCAGCGTGCGTGATACCCACGCATACAGGCATAGGAAGCCCCAAATTCTAGGTAGATCCACTCGCCAACTTCACTCCCCTGCACCCCTTCGTCAGCATCGCCTGCCTCCAACTCCCACGCACTTGCCAACCACCATCAACATCCACAACCACTCAACACCCCACCAATGCCCGCCAAGAAGATGTGCTCCTCCGATGAAGGCGAGCGCTCGCTCCCTTCTACGCCCCCACCCAGCAAGAAACGCAGCCGCACAGCCGCCCAGGACTCCTCGAGCGACTTGAGTGACGCCGACGCCGAGTACAAGCCTCCTAAGTCTGAAGACGACGAAGATTACAAGCCTGCTGTCAAGTCTCCGAAGTCGCCCAAGTCGCCCAAGACTCCAAAGAGCCCCAAGTCGCCCGCCAAGAACAAGCAACCTGCTACGCCCAAGAAGGCCGAGGTGTCGTCCTCGGGCGGTAACCCCACTAAAGCTGGAGTCTGGACTGTGAGTGGCAGTGAGCGAGTCCAGCGAGAATGCGAGCCACGGCGCAGGCGAGTACTGACTCTGCTCCCTACTCTACCGCCCGGATCAACCCGCAGAGCGAGCAACGACTTCGTGTCTTCGAAGCTGCCATTGATGGTGTCAATGCTGCAACGTTCGACGACGTTGCGCAGCAAATTGGCAAGACTCGGAACCAGGTGCGTGGAAGGGCGACATGATTCTCTCGGTCAACGATTGGGGTCTGTCCTTGCGATTGGGTCGACTCGAGTGGAGGTGATTGATGCACTGCACCCTCCGCTGCATCGGTACGGCAGGCATACGATAATTGGAGGAAGATCATCCTTCCCCGACTTCGCAAGGTCAGTACCTCCGCTTCGAGGTGCTGCCTAGTCGTTGTCCGCGGGAAAGGATGCTGACGTTGGTGTTGGCATCGATGCCATCTTGCCTTGGGATGCCTTGTCCGTGGGTTCGTCTCTTCAGGACGTCCAGAACATCTGAGCAGGATCGCTCTGAGCGTCCTAGCAGGCACGAATCGCTGCCTCGTGTGGGTTCCGACCGCGAAGAAGAATGCCCGATGACAGCACTCGTCTGCTCCGTATTGTACTCACTCACTACCTCGCCTTCTTCTTTGCGGTCCCCACAAGGCCTACGACCAGTGGCGCCAAGTCCTCAACGTCAAGATCCGCAAGGTCAGTATCGTGTTGCATCGCGGACGCTCACGCAGTAGAACGTCGGCGCCCGAGCTCGCTAACACGCTCCTTCCCCTCCCTCCGTTCTGCGTGCATGTGTATGTGTATGCGCGTTCCATAAAGACACTCCCCACCCTCACTTCGCCTCGCCTCACGTCACCTTCCACCCAATTGCGTCGGATCGTGCTCGCACACACAGGCCATCGTCGAGGGCCGGCTCTAAACGACGTCCAGTTGGATTGGATGCTCCCCCCAGTCTCGCAGCAGCCAGTCTCGTCTCAGACTCTCTTCTCGCCAAAGAACACTCCCTCGACGCACGTCCCAGCGCCCAGCGCCCAGCGCGTCGCGCACGCCAAGACCCGACTCGCTACGCTACAATGCCAAGAACTTTCCCCGTCCCCCCGGCCCCCTCTCTGCGCGCACCGCAAGCAAATCCACTACCAGCTCCCGCTCATTCTCTTCTCCGCTGCCCTTCTCTCTCTGGTGCCATTCGACCCTGATCCAATGCTGCGACCGTTGCGTTGGCAGCTCCGTGTTCCCGCCTGTCCGTGCCACCGCTCCGTGACGCCGACGCCACCGCACCCGCCTGCGCTTCGATGTGGCCCCCTTTCATGCTGGCTGCGCCCATCCGACTTTGACTTCCTAGCCTTTCTTTCTTGAATCTGTTAGAACAGACAGCGTCCCTCCTCATGAACCTGCTCCCGTCCCACGATTCTTTTCTTCCATTCCTTCGAATTGAATGAAGACCACATTCCAGCGCCATCTCATACACCTTCTTGCCAGTCAAACAAGTGCGCGCTCCACCGCTCCGCAACACGACCCCTGAGACTGATCCTGCGAACCTACACCGAGTGCTCCCCCTCCTCGACACCACACCCTCGACAATAGGAAAGCACGTTTATCAATTGGTCAACGTTGCACGTATAAGTACTATTGGTCGGAGAGGTATGGACGGGGCGCCAGCGATGCAGCGATGCAGTGATGCATGAAAGCAAGCAAGCAGTGTAGCTGCTACAACACGAAGCATAGCACGGCACCGACTACTACGGGCGCAGGGACGTGGCGGGGAAATGGACATGTATGGCTCGCATCGAGGAAAAACAAGGGACCGAAAACAAGAAAACGATGGCGTCAGAGGCGCGCAGGCGCACGCGAGTGCTGCGGCGGTACGGTACAAAGACCGCCCGCCAGCGAAACCGGGGTAGAAGCCAGTCTGCCCCTCACGCATGCACGCACGAACGTACGCACGCGCAACTGTCCGCACCCCCATTTTAAAAAAGGTCCATGCAATTAAGTCAAGAAGAGACGGGGTGGCCGCATTGACGACGAGGTTGCTACGGTGTCGCTGTCGTCTTGCCTCCACGCGCATCCCCGCTTAGGCAGCGAGAACGAGCACAGCACCGCCCACGACGGCGGCGACGATGCCGACGGCCGGCTGCCAGCTGCCCAGAGCAGCCGACTTGGCGTCGGAGCTGGAGCCGCTGCTGGACGACGAGTCATCAGCCGAGGCGCTTCCCGACGACGTGGCGTAGCCACCGAACGCGACAGCCGAGGACCCGCCGCCGTCGACAGGCGAAAAGGTGGCCGAGGCAATGGAGATGGACGAGGGGACACCCGATGGGTCAACGTTGCCCTTGACGTACTCGGCAAAGTCGGGGTAGGTAATGTCCTCGGCGTAAGGGTTGGTCCAGTTCATGCAAGCGGTGAGTGGGACGACGTGGTCGAACTTGGCGGTGATGTTGGGGTACTGGTCAATGGCCATCTGCATGGTGTAGCCGTTGATCTCGTGGGTGAGGACAATGTTGCCAATGGTGTCCGAGACGTTGTTGATGATCGTCGCATAGTTGTCCTCGATGGTCGAGGCGGGGAGGGTGCCTGCGGGCTCAATCTCCCAGTCATCGGTGTCGGCAGACCAAAGGACCGTCTTGAGGCCGAGACCAGTGGCAATGGCGCGAACTCGGTCATCGACGTCACCGTAAGGAGGGCGCCAAGCGTCGACGGTGACACCGACGACGTCCTTGATGGCCTTGGCCGAGTAGTAGAGCTCGGCAAAGACTTCCTTGTTGGTGAGGGCCGTCATGTAGGGGTGAGACCAGGTGTGGGAGATCAAGTGGTGGCCATCGACGAGACCACGCTGAGCCTGCATCGGCCAGTCGAGGACGTTGGAGCCGATGTAGCACATCGTGGCCTTTTGGTTGTTCTTTTGGAGGAAGTCGTAGAAGGCGTTGTGGGTGCAGTTGGGGCCGTCGTCGAAAGTGTAGCCCCACGTCTTGGGCTCGTTGCAGATTGTGATGTCGGTGGGGATGCCCGAGTGCTTGGGGACGTCGCACTTCTTGCCGTTGGCGCCGTAGGTCCACCAACAGTCGGGGTCGTCGGCCGAGTAGGTGACGTTGCTAAAGTCACCCTCGCGAGTACCCTTTGGCGAAATGTCAGTGGGGATCGAGGGCTCAATCTGGTTGTACAGGTCGTTGGCCTCGGTGTCGTTGGACAGGATGTTGGCCGTCTCCCAGATCTGCGCGGACGGGGACGGGCGGGCGAGGGCAAGGGTTGCAAAACAGGGCATGGGAAGTCAGCATCGGCGCATATATGCGGCAGTTGCGATTGCGCGGCACGCGTGGTACTCACCGTAGGGTAGTTGTATCGCAGTTCTGCGACCTCTGCGACGTAGTAGGCGGTGCACTCCTGTGCGCTGTCAGTGACCTGAGCAATGGAGCTCTCGGTGGGCGTCGTGGTGGTGGCACGCTTGACGAATCCGTGGGTGCCGGTACCCGATCCGGGTCCGTGTGCCGACACGGATGCGACGGCGAGAGCCAGAGCGGCGGATGTGGCTGCTAGGAGTTGCATCGCGACGCGTGTGTATGTGTGTGTATGGGGTGTATGCAAGAGGTGCTCGGTGGCGACTTGAGATTCGATGTGCACAGGCGTCTCTCAAAGGCGTCTGTCTAGGTGGTGCTTGATGTTCGTGGATGGAATACAGTAAATGATGTCGAGAACGTGGACTGGGACAAGGAGCGTCGGGCTTGAGGCTTGATGAAGAGCAAGCGCTAAGCGTGGGTCTGGCGGATTGGAGGGTGGGGAAAGAAGAGAAGAGGTCAAAAGTACCGCCAAGTAGTTGTCGGAGGTAGGGTGAAAATCTGAATCTGCTTCGACGTAGGGAAAGGTCGAAAGCAAAGCAGTGTAAATGGAAGGGGAGTTGGGTTTGATCCAGAAAGGGGGCGTGGCGTGGCTGGAGGCAGGCGGGCGAGAACGGGCACAGCTAAAAAGGGCGCAAAGCTAGCAAACCTGGCAAACAAGGGCGCAGTATGGGGCGTAAGGGCGGTGTTGCGGAGTCAGATCAGAGGGGTTTGGGTCCGTGTGCTGGCTGTAGCCTGAGGACATCGCTGCTGCTGCTGGCCGGTGCCGTCATTGGCGACGCCACATACGCACGTACGCGCGATCCCACTGTATCCTCACGGCAAGAGGTCGGCCTGCGACGGTGCGACGGGATCAAAAGGGGGCCCACCCGTCCGTGGGGCCCGCGACCAGAACTCCTACCTCCGGCCGCCCCCTCTCCCCTTCGCGCAGTCGCAAGTGGTGCCGTTTTGGTCAGGGCTGCCGTGTGACTGTCCCCTTTTTCGGGTGCGGGCAACGGCAGGGCGGGTCAGTAGAGGAGGGGTGGCCGAGGACGAGAGAGTGCGAGGAGAGAGAGGGCTGGGAATTCAACTGCCGCCGACCATTTCCCGCCAGCCCAGTCAAGTGCAACTGTTTGCTAGGAAAAGTGCGTGCGTGAAGAGCGCGAGGCGTGCCGCGTGCGTGCGTTGCGTTGCGTTGCGTTGCGGTGCACTCCAAGTGCCTGCTCATTTGCAGGCGACCGGCAGGCGTAGGAACAGGACCCGTCTTGCGTGTCGCGTGTCGCGTGTCGCCTGTGTGGTGCCGGGCTGCCGTCCTCGCGCAGTCGAGGCGTGCCGACGCGCTGTGCTTTGCGCGCGCTGCACCATCGGCACGACGCGGCTGCCCAATATGCCTGATTGACTGACAAGTCGGCCAGTTTTGCGCAGGACCCCGAGGCGAACGCACTCACCCTCCTCGGTGACCGACCAACTGTACAATACCCGCCCCAGTCGTACATCGGGACGGGACCTGAGCGGGGGTTCGACGAGTGTTTCGCTGCGATTTCGCCACTGTCTTGCGGTAGTTTCTCTGGTTTCACGCACGTACACACACTCGGACGGGCGTGTCGTTGACGAGATGAAGACGGCGACGGCGAGGGCCCTACCCGCGCGCAGATAGAGCGGAACCAATCACAGAAAACGCGGAAACATAATGCCCCTCGGGAACAGGGGGCGTGTGTGGGCGGCCTGACCCCACGCCCACGATCAATTCCAATCGATTCGACGTCGACGATTTCCACCCCTGCCATGGGTCGGCACCGTCCTGCCGCTCGGCTGTACGATGATGTCCTCTCCCCCGTTCCTTCCGCATCTTGCCCTCTTTCGCTCTCGCCCCGCGTCGTGCGTCGTGCGTGCGTGCGTGCACCGTGCGATTTCCCACAGCCAGGCAGAGCAATTGGCAGCATCGGCGCGAGGTCACGTGATAGCGCTGTATTGCCCTCGTAGCGTCCACTCCCGCCGGCAAGGCGGCAGGGCGGCATCGTCGTGCGGCACGCAGCAAGCGAATTGTGATGTTGGTATGTATGGTAGCTGGTAGGGCTCCAGGGCAATGGGTCCAAGGCAGACGACCTCGCAGCGCCGCCGACGCCGCCGGCCGCGGGACATTTACTCTTTCATTCATTCTTTCACCATTGCCGATACGGCTGTCCCTCGCTGCGCACGCACGGCTGGTCGGCCAGCCAATAGCGCAGCGATCCTCAACAAGTTTAAACGCCGTGAGGGGCTGGTGCGGGGGCACGACAACTTGGAGATTGTTTGTCCGCAAGAAGTCGCAAGCGCAAGCGTCGGCCAAGGGGTTCGTCCTGCGTCCTGCGTCCCGCGTTACCTTCTACGCCTACGCCGAATGAACAATCTTCGGCGACTAGATTCGGCTCCATTCATCCAGCTTCGAATGGATTCGGCAGGCGGACACAAGCAGCGCTCGAGAGACCGAGGCGGCGCGGGGTAGGGCTGCGGAACTCTACGAAACCCACAGAACCACCAAATTACGGGAGGGGCGTCGTGTTGGCGGGGCCTCACCTCGCTCCTCCTGTCTGGATACATCCGTGCCGATGAGCCGCTCTCGTGTCGTCTCTGCCGCTGCGAGGCTCATCCATTCCCTTCTCCATGCCATCCAATGCAATCACGATACAACACGGTACCCGTACTTACAATGCCGCGGCATCGCATACCCTCGCATCGCATCGCAGTTCCGACGTTCCGCGTCGGCGTCGGCGTCGGCCACGATTGCTGAATCGCACAACCCCGCTTGATTTTCTTTTTTCTTCCTAAGCTGGATCTGCACGATTCGATTCTCCGGCAAAGTCCTCACCTACTAAATCACTCCACTCACACAGGTCCTCACTCACGTCGTGTATGTGACGGGCATTCGGTTCACAAATCCGAGACGAGACGAAACGAAACAGCCGCGGCCAAGTGGCCATGCACCCACTCACTCACTCACTCACTCCCACGTACGCTCATATGCTGGACTCCAGCCCCGCCCGCGCTAAACAACAGTGTTGTAGCCGACGGTACAATACAATCTGTCCCGATCCACATCGAACGACGACACGGCAGGTACGGTGGCGTGCATGCGTATGATACGGCTCCGACTCCGGCTCCGACTTCATCAGCATGGCGGGTATCTACTACATTTTCCTCGTACAATTTGTACTGTACATGGCGTCGTTGCATCGCATCGCAATAAGGGCCATAACCGCTACGCTCGCTGTAGGTAGGTATCTCCTTTGCTTATGCTGAGTCGGTCCGGTCCGGTCCTATCGATTGTGCCGTGCCGTGCCCTGCACATCGGCGGCTTGACTCAATCTTCTTCGTATTGACTCGACTCGACTCAACGACACGACACGACACGACACGGCACGCACGACGCGCCAAACTAGCGAAACCAAGACGAGTCGCGCGAGACCGGTGGAAGACACTTGAGTTGGATGAGAGACTGGATGATTCTGACTACGACGACGAAGACGAAGCGGAACGAAACGAAACGATACACGATTTGACTGGCTGGACTGGACTGAGACTGGACTGAGACTGAGACTGAGAAGATCCGAAAACGAAAGCGCAAGCGCGAGACTGGCACGTGCGACGTGCGGCGTGCGCCATGGGACGTGGATACTGGATACTGGATACTGGATACGGAATAACGATGCGGTACAGTCGTGTATGCAGAGCCCGGCCGGGCGAGGGAGACGCCAGGCCGGCCCAGTAAGAGCGAGTGGGGGGCCTGTCCTGAGAGGAACTAGCGATGCGTGGAGAAAACGAAGAACCGACCGAACCACCGCACAGACAGGGGCGCACTAGGCTCAATTCAATGCCTCCCGCCCTTCCTCCCCTCCTGCCCCAACCCAGCAACGATCGGCGCCCCCGCATTGGGCGGGGCAACAGCCGACGACTTCCTCACGGGCGTAAATAGCTCCGACTGCGGGCGCCCAATTAGGCCCGAGCTCGAGCGGGCAGGCGTGCTCCCGGGGGCGGTGCTCATCGTGCGTGTGCGCTGGGCTTGTGCATGTGCGTGCGCCGCGTGTGCATGCTGCGGCTGCTGAGACTGGGCGGGGATGGCCATCGAGGAGTTGTGTCGCGCGGCCTTGACCCCGCCACCAGGGCGGAGGGCCGCCGGGATCGCACCAGGCGTGCGGGGGGACATGAATGCTGCAGTGGCGGGCGTTGCCATGGCTGAGCCCGCAGCGGTCGACGATGCGCCAGAGAAGACGCGGGCACTGGGGGCGCGCGTGCTGCCGCTTATACCCTCGTGCGGGTTGGGCATCGGCGTCGATTCCGGACCAGCGCCGCCGGGGACGGCTTTTCTCCGCAAAGGACCCGCCACCGCTCCAGCGGCGACTTGGGCGGGCGTGGGTGTGAGACTGCCCTCTTCTTGTTCTTGCACGGTGGGCGGCATCTGCAGGGGTTTCCCTCCCAGGCTGGCGCTCGTCGTCATGCGGCCCGACGCGGCCGTGGAGCCCTCGCCCGCACTCGTGCTACCACTTGGTCCTGCCTCTGTGCTCCCTCCCCTCCCGCGCAGGCTCAAATTCCGACTACTAGACGTAGACCGCGTCATCCCCGTGCCCGACCTCGTGCCATTCTGAACACCGCGAATAATCTCCCAGGCGACCTGCGCCCACATGGGGTTGGGCGGCCGCTTTGCGTGAATCATATCCGCCATGACTTCAATCCATTTGCGCTTCTCCTCGTCCGAGTCTGTAAAGAAGCTGATACGCTCCCCATCGGCAAAGGTCACGCGGAACGAGCGTGCAACGTGGTAGCTCTCGTCGGGCTCCTCTGCGGCATTGAAGCGCTCGACCATCGTCGCGCGTGTGGCCGTCGCGGAGTTGCCCTGGAGCTGCGGGTCATACGGATCCCACGCCTCTTCAATCTTGACTGCTTTGCCCAGATCAATCTTGACCATCGGTCGCTTCGTCACTTCGTTGAAGCAGATGAGATGGCTGCCCTGCGCCTTGACGGGCCGCCGGCGCCACGTCCGGCAGTCGCCGCCCTGTTGCGTAAGGACGCCGGTGAGTCGCGGCGACTCCGCCTGGTGCCACTTGGCATTCTCCATGCCCTGTATGCACTCGCGGATATTCTCCGGCATGAGATTCTTGGGCACCGAGGGCATCGGCGGCAGATAAAAGAGCTTCAAGCGCAGTGTTCCGCGCGTGCGGCCAAGGTTGCGCGAGAAGTCGGCGTGTCGGAACGAGTTCAAGGACGCCTGCCCGGAGATGCTCGATGTGGGCTCCGCCACACCACGCACGGGCAGGTCCACGGTGAGGCACTTGCCCAGACACTGTGCCGCCACCGACTCAAAGACGAGGTCCACACGCCCAAAGGCGCCCTCGCGGTTCATGTACGAGAGGAAGGGGTCGATACGCTCTGGCGAGGCGGAGAGGTCGCGCGATGGTTTCTCCTTCTTTGGACTGCGGAGCAGGCGGCTCATGAATGACTTTGTGACGCTGCCCGTCTTTTCCTTGCGTGACGGGCTCGACATCCCGCGCTTGGGGGGTTCCTGCAAGTGGGCGTCGCGCTGCGCAAAGAGCGTGAGGCTGAATTCGAGATTCTTGTGCTGGATCAGCTCGAACTCCTGAGCAATGGAGCTGACGGCACCCTGGCCAGGACGCAGGACCGTCGATCCCGTCTTGACGACGTGCAGGCCATTGTCGAGGATGCAAAAGAAGCGCGTCGTCGTATTGGGCACGGGCAGATTGGCCGGGTGGAACGAGTCGACGAGGACAAAGACTTTTCCCGCTGCCTTCTTCGGGTTCTCGCTCGCGCGGTACGCCCGCATCTCCTCGGCGTACTCGTTGATGTCGCTCGGTCTCCGCAGCTTGCGCCAGGCCTTGCCCGAGTCAACGTCGCCGGCCGTCGTCGAGTGCGAGACCTTGTCGTCGACGCCAGAAAAGGCACCGCGGTCGCTGATCTTGTAGGGCGACTCGCCGTCGCGGAAGATGCGGCTAATGTCACGGCAGAGGCCATTGCTGAACCCCCCATCAATGGCCTTTTGGACCGTCGAGTCGAGCATGAGCTTGCTGCGATTGAGGTCCGCCTCGATGCTGGCGCGGCCGCGCGGTTCGTCGTCGGCCAAGTCCTCCCTCTCCTCCTCCTCGAGGATGCGCACATCCTCGGCTTCGTTGGAGCTGGACTCGGTAGGACTATGCGTACGGCGGCGCGATACCGAGACGTCGGCGTCGCCCACGCTCATGCTGCGCTTACGACGGCCCTTTTTGCTGCGGCGCCGCGCGATGATTTGCTCGGCGTAGTCTTGCGGAGAGATGGCGGGCGGCGGTGGGGGCAAGTTCGACGCCGGCAGGCGGCCCGAGCGGGCGCTTCCAGTTGGGCTGGGTGGCGGTGCGTTGTCATCGTCGTTGTCGTTGTCGTCGCTGCCATTGGTGGGGACGGCCAATGACGTGGGCCGCGTGCCGTGACCCAGCTCGGACTCTCCAGTAGCTCCAAACCAGCCCGTCTCGCCATCGGGGGAGGACGTCTCCCTTGCGGGCTGCGACGGCACCGCTCCGACAGGCTCTGCCTGAGCAGCCTGAGCCATTTCCTCTCCAAGTCGCGCAAGGGGACTGACCTGCTGCTCGACGTCGTGGCCGAGGGGTGTCGCCTCAGGTTCGGGCTCTCGACGCGGTTGCACAGCGGGTGGCATGACAAGACTGTGCGCCGTGCGAATGGCGGGCGCAGAAGGGCGAGCGCGGAGTGACTCGGACTGGGAGTGGGATACGGGCAGAGAGATGTCTGCCAGCTCTGCAGGGCGGGGTGCTTGCTCCTGCTGTCCTTGCCGCGCCTCGGCCTCTGCCTGCGCCTTCTTCTCGCGTGCCACTCGCTCCAGCACGGCGTCGCGGGAGATGTGTGGGCGTCGTGGGGAAGTCTGTGGCTGCGGCTTAGGTGGGGAGGGCGGTGGCGAAGGTGTCCTCGGTGCGGCGTCGAAGGCGTCGTCCGCTCCCGCTTGACCCTCCTTCCCGCCCGGCATCGTGCCATCATTGAAGACGAGTGGACTCCAATTAGGCAGCGTCGGCAGGCCTTCGCGATGTCCAGGCGTGGAGAGCAGTCCCTGTGCGACGCGCTGCTCATCGTCGTGGTTGATCTGTGTGTCGGACTCGGATGCGCCAAGTGGCGGCAGGCTGGGGAGCGGCTTGCCTTGAGTCCCCCGCCTGCGAGGCTGCTCATAGGACTCGTCGATCGAGGGGCCGTCCAGTGTAGAGTTACCCGAGTTGGAGCGGTGCATGTCGTGCGTGCCCTGCGAGTACGTCTGCGGGTCAGGAAACATGGGAGGAGCCGCAGCCGCAGCTGCAGCCGCTGGGTCCTCGCTCTCACCGGTATTTTGCACGCTCACAGGCGGGCTGGTGAGAATTTCCGTCTGAAGGAGCTCATCGACCATGCTGTCCACACGCTGTATGCCGCCCAGACTCGTGGTGCTCATGTCCCGCAGCTCGGGCGCGCCGCCGCTGCGGTCGCCGTCGATGGTTGCGTCGGCGCAAGTCGCGTAGCTCTTTTCGAAGCTCTTGTCGATGGACTGGTCGTCCATGTCCACGTCATTGGGTGGTGCAGGAGCCTCTCCGGCTTCGGATGTAGACATGTCAGACGCAGAGACGTCGCGCGAGTCGTCTTCGTAGTCGGGCATGACTGGGCTGGGCTCGACGGAGCTATTGACGACCATGATGCGCTGCTGGCCCTGTTGACTGTGTCCCTGCTGGCTACCATCGCGCAACCCATTGGTCCAGAACTGCGCCTCTTCAAACTCGTCGAGGTCCAGCTGCTGCGAGTCGCGGCTCTGCATGCTACTCGTACTCTCGCCCGAGCGCAGACTGCTACCATCGAAGCTGCTCTCGCGGTCGAATTCTTGCACGTCGGGCTCCTCGTCAAAGGTTACCGTCTTGCGTCGTTCTGGGTAGCGACTCGAGCCCCTCTCCGGTGACGACGACGAGGATGGCTGGCCACCATTGGACATTTGGCGTGGGCCGTGGAGGCGCGTCGAGTGGAGAAGGCCACCGCCGCTGCTCTTGGTCGGCGATGATTGCGAGGACGAAGAGATGCTGCCCGACGAGTCGTGGCTGACCAGTGGTGGGCGTGTCATCATTGGGGTTGGCGTCGAGGAGCGGTCCTGCTCGCCGCCATGCTCCTCTGCGCTCATGGTACGCTCACGTAGTCTCCCCGCAGTGGACGACGACGTGGAAATCGCCAGCGGCCTCGTCTGTTTTTGCTGCTCGCGGTCGCGGTCGTGGGTCTCTTCGTCGCCTGCTCCACTCTTGAAGGGGCTATTGGACACGTAGCTGCTCTTGGTCAGCACCTCGAACCCACGGCTCTTGCGCGGGGAGAGTGCGCTCGGGTGGACTTTTGTCGGTCGGTGGTTCTCTGCATCGGCCATATCGACGATTTTCTCTGCGCTGGGCGTCCGCGTGGGCATGAACCCCGAGTTGGAATTGTACGAAGGTCGTGTGGGTGAAGACTGCAGTCTCGTGGGCGACGACGACTGTCCACCGCCGCTGACGCCGATGCCCAAGCCAACGCCCATTCGCGTGGGCGATCCACGGCCATACCCCGTCCGTAGCGGGGAGACGGGCATCGGCGCGGGAGAAGCATCAGCGGGTGCACTGCGCTTAAAGATGCTATTGGATACGAGGCCGTGACTGCGTAGTGCATTGGGGTCAAATGCGCGAGTCTGCTTGCTGGGGCTGCCGCTCGTCGAGGGCGTCATGCCGTCCTCTTCTCCGTAGTCGCGGCCTGCTCTCGACGGGCTGAAAGCAGCGGGGGCTGGCCGCCGAGAGGAGCGCTGTGGGGATGTCCAGCCGTTGTGTGATGCAGCGAGGATGGCGGCATCGCTGATTTCAGGTGAGGGGTAGCGCGGGCGCTCAGCGTGTGCTGACTGCGCCGGCTCCGTTTCCGTAAAGTGTTCGGACATGGCCGGTGGTGGTGGGGGGGGGGGGGGGGGGGGGGGAGGGGGGGGTGGGGGTGGGGGGGGTGGGGGGGGTGGGGGGGGGGGATGTATATGGGGGGGGGGGGGGGGGGGGGGCCCGGCGAGACAAGGGGGGAGGGGGAGGCAACAAAAATAAGGGAGGAAGGAGAAGGGGGGGGAGGCGGGCAGGCTGTGGGAGAG